>VNKC01003774.1:0-10826 GCA_008042775.1 Drosophila pectinifera | reverse complement strand
AAGATTCTGTATCCGAATGTGCCGTGAGAGAGGACGTACCGCCGGTAATTTCCGTAGTGTCCACTGAGGGGTCACAATTACCGACCAAATAGACCCAATTCATAAAACTCCCCAGGGTTCCAAGCCGGACTACCGGCCGAAATTGGTAATACTGTTAACCAGTCAGTATTGCCAAAAACCCTAATAACAATACCACCAACGAAACAGATATTTGCTTCGCGGCTTTCACTTGCTCAAACATCTGATAATGTAACCGCCTATACTCAATGCAAAACTAAGGCCGAAAAAATTAAAATAAAGTTGGAATAATTTTAATGTTCAAGGGCTAGGGATATTTCATCTTTCAAAATAAATGTCCCTAACGAACTCTTTAACACGATATGCTCTGCAAACTTCTGGCCAGAGTGTGTTGTTGTTAAAAAGTACGAAGCTAAACAAAAAAAGCGGCCTGTTGGAATAACTCTTCCAAGGCCAGACCATATCATTGTGCCGTCTACGTCTTCCTCATCAAATAACTAAATAACTGTCTCCTTCTTTCCTATCAGAATGTAAGACACTTACGAAGTAAGCTCCCTAAATTGTATTCTGATTATTTTACCTTTGTATCCCAGGTGATTGTGTTCACAGAAACCTGGTTAAAACCGGAGATCCTTAGCTTCTAAGTTTTTCCAGCTATGTACACAACATACAGGCTGGATCGGCCTTCCGTGCGAGGTGGTGTCCAACCTCAACGTCTGAATTATTAACTATCAAGCTTACATGGTAGGTTCACTTTTATTACATGTTCCTACATTCTCATTATTGGAACTACCTATTTATTGGAACCACCTTTACAATAGACTTTCAGATAGACACCAATTAGTAGTTATAGGTGATTTAAACAATCCTGGAGCTATTTGATCCTTAAATAAATCCTCTAATTGGCTTTTAACTACAGCACAACATGATTTTATTGATGATCGAAATTCCTTAGATCGCTTGCTTGATCTTTGTCCCTTATCTGGCAAGAGTAAATTGGTTAGGGCGGTGTCACTGACGCTACCTGAGGATCCATATCATCTTACTTTCGATGTGACTATCGATATTGGGATTGGTATGGAGAATAAGTCTGATCGGCAAGCTAAGAAGGTACACGGCTTTCTCGGACTTCGGGCGGATGAAAAAGTTTATATATGTGTTTATTATGTGAATTAAATTGGTCCGATCTATACATTTGCACTGACATTGTTGATTCCACTGATATTTTTTACAAGGTCATGAAATCTTTTTTAACGAATGTGTTGCGTTATAATATCCGTCAACCTCAAACAAGCCTCCCAGGTTCATTTGGAAACTCAAAAGAAAATAGTGATAAGGCAATTGCCGATCTTTTTGTTCAGTTTTTTTAAACAACCTATTCGTCGACATCCGACTCAAACCAGACTTCTTCATATACCATGACCAAATCGAACCTAATCCTCATTCCAAGTTTAAACAAAACTCGCTTATTTTGGATCTTTAACGAGTCAAGCCGGTTTATTCGCCGGGTCGCGGTGGAATACCAGGCTGTGTGCTTAGGTATAGTGCAGGCAGATGTTATTTATACTGACTTCGGTAAAGCGTTATATATACTGACTCCGCTAATCATTCCCTTCTTGTTAGACTTAATGGGTTCTCCTGTCGATTTTCTTGGTGAATCTCGAGTCCTCTTTAAAAATAACTTGTCTAATGTTCATCTGGTTACCCCTGGAGTTCCGCAAGGGAGCAATCTGAGTCCCTAATTGTTGACATTATTCATAAACGATTTGCCCAAAGTTCTGTCTAACTCAAGAGTATTTATGTAAGCTGAGGACGTTAAACTTTGCGTACAATATAAGGTCCCGCTAGTCGGATTTTCAAACAGATCTTAATAATCTTTAATAACTTTTCAAAATACCAGAAAAATTTCTTTCAAAGTGGATTTAGGCAATCTATGGTCACACCTGGTCAGCGTCTCTCTGATCTCTTTTCTGGAAGCCGTGCCCGAGTCAAGTTGAACTTTCTGCAAGTATCTAAATTTAAATACTCGAGCATCATTGCAATCGGCTAGTAAATCTTCAAAATGACTCAGCCAATTAATAGTGTAAATTGTGCTTAATTCATTGCTGGAAAACTTTGTCGCATGTTCGATCGCCTTTAACTAATAAAGTTCCCTGAAAATAGTGTTTGTGTTCCGCCTGTGCATAATATAAGCTTTAAGCAATAAGCACACGTGGAATTCATTGGCCGCACAGAATCGATTGCTGGCTTTGATTTCGCCGCTAGTGATCTCAGGCCACGNCCACGTGTTTTTGGTTCGTTTTGTGGGGGGCATTGCTAATTGCACACGTTGAGTAAGTTTACGTAAGTACGACATAGCCGTAAATAAATAATCAAAAAAAAAAATATATTATCATTATATATAAATGTAATATAAAAGATCTTGGTTGTTTATTATTTGCTATAAGAAAGAAGTAAGTAAGTAAGAAGAAAACAATAAATATATTTTGCTAATCGTTTTCATATTTTTAGTTATATATAGTTTTTCTGAAGTAAATAATCGTAATTTGTAGTTTTGAGGACTTTAGCTTCGCTTATTATATGGAGTTAAACCAATCTTGGGTTTAGAGCAGCGGTTGTCATGGGTGGAGTCTGAATCGACTTCACAGGGAGGGTGGGTAAAGACCGAGGCCAATAACATATGGTCCTCATCTCGATAGGTACACTTCTTGTCCAATTTTAACCGATTAATTTCCCTAATTATGTGTTATCGTCGTCTCTGCCTACCCATTTATTAGTTTTGTAACACTCTTGTTCATCCTTACACATAAGCCCACTGCCATTTCCCTGAGCCTGCCGGTAAAACGTAGACAGGGTGTGTTGGGGTGGATAAAGTTCAACGAGTGTGTTCGTTACATAGTGTCGGCTTAGAGACGTAAGACCCATTTTTGTAACTTATGCCTGAACGAAAGACACTCCCGGCGTCGTGGTGGACGGTATATACGGAAAGTTTTGTCGGATGACTGTTAGTGGATTGGGCGGCTCTTAAACTTTTTATAGACAGGGCAACTTCAGTCATTGGTATATATGGTTCCCCCCACAGTTTGAAGAATAGTCCACCTTTTTTACAGGGAAGGCCTAAGTTGGATGTGCATGCCCGAAGGCAACGCAGACTGCGTGTAGAGTGCAATAGGATTTGGTGTCTATATGGAGATGTTCACTAAAAAAAAGGAGGTTAACTTTATATCCCAGTATAAGAAGCGTGGAGCGAAAAGTAAAGACTTCTTTTGATCTTATTCAATGCGATTACTATAGACATCTAACTGGGGACTCTAAAAGCAAAATTCGAATTTAAAGATAGGACGAACTAACGAACTATAAAGTCTTCGTAACATAAGGATCTTCGAATTCCTTCGATCACAGTTTAATAAATCCAAACACACTCCACGCAAAGTTTAACAGCGTAGGAATACATGATTGCTCTCTAAAGTTAGTCAGAGCTTTAAGCAGGTCGTTAATGAACAATATGGGACAATACCCGGAGAGCATTGGATATGTTGTGTAAGCATAGATCAATTAAGCGATCTAAGAAAATTTTGCACTTGAGATAACGATATGTTAAACAAGACAGCAATAATATATAAATATAAGGGTGCTGGAGGAATCAACTAAAGTATGTCCAAAAATTTTTAAATCATCTAAAACTTCTAGCCGACTGGATAGCGGAAAGGTGGTTTTAAAAACAGGAGTTTCCGACAGCGAAACATGCACACGTACGTAAGAACACGTAGTATCATTAACAGGTAGCTTTTCAGGAAGAAATAGAATTTCTGTGAACACAATAACCTGGAATGTGAAAGTCTAGCAAAATACGATTTAGGAAGCGGAGGGAGTTAGTTATCTTTTGAAACGTACGAATTGGAAGAGGGCGCAATGAATTGATTTGTCTAATTTCTTTTTCTTAGATTCTTGCCTCTTAACAACAAGAAACTCTGGCCAGTAGTTGACAGAACGTATTTTTTTTAAGAATTCGGTATAGACATTCAATTTGAAATATAAAAAAATCGCAGCATAAGAAATTTTGAATTTTTCTACTTTTGGGATGATGAATATGGGCCACTCATCTCTTGCAACTCTTTGTGGGGACTTTACAAGTTCTGGAGAGGTTCCTTATCTAAGATTGTAAAAAAAAATATATATATATAATTTATGTTGCGGACAAATTATGTGAGCACCTCTTTCTATAGGGCTATTCTATGCTAGAGCCAGGTCAATACGAAGTGAGGCTATATTTTATCTATCAATAGGGGGATTCTCTAGATTCTTTAATAAGGGGATTCTCATTCACGCACACTAAAAAGCTTTAATAAAAACCTGTGAAAGAAATACACTCAACTTCGTTGACGTTTACATTGATTTGGATCATATATCACTGGCTTCCAAGCAGCAGGCTATCGCACAATTTTATTTACTGCATCAAGACTTTGTGTTTAAAAGATGCCTTTCCTGTCAACTATTCCACAAAATCTTGCCGCTCCCGTTTCGCTTTAAAATGAACAAGGACACGGCTGATTCACTTGTGTAATTATGCTCAAATTTATATACAACTTAAACTAAACAGGGCGGACGCAGACGAAAATGTTGACAAATCAAAAGAAATGTTGCTAGGAACATGCTGAGCAACACTTAAAAAGATCAAATGAAATGTTGCTGCCAACACAAATATAGATGTTCCAGAAGTTCAACATACACAGAAACTTTTTTTTAATAAATCGCATATTTATCATCAGCTTGCACTTAAAACATATTTATTTAATTTCTGCTTACTTATCCACTGACATAATTGGTGCCATGGATATTGCTAAATAGATTCGGCTGGTGACGCTGATCAAGAATACTTATACTTTATATGGTCGAAGCTCTTTCTGACTCTATTGGTTGTGTATAATTTTTATAATACCCTTGTATATTTTATGTACCCGGTACGTATAAAAATATGTAAATTAAAATATTTCAACTCGAATTAAATATGTTTGCCAACATTTTATAATCACTCACATAAATAATAAACCAAGTTTTTTCTGTTTAGGTATAAGAGACGCAAACAACAATGCACGACTGTTCACGACCTAATCTTGTTTGGGTTTTATATGAACCTTAACTCCGGACGATAACTCTCTACTCTTGATAAAATGAGTGCTACCGGAAATTTTGTTTCACTATATTGAGTACTTTCAAGTATATTCGTGCGATTTCCCTTAACATTGTTTAAATTCAGCATTAGATTTAGTAATTATACCATGAATAGGCTTAACTGCAATTCACACATTTATGTAAACTGATAATAACTCAAATTCAGCAAAACTCAATAAAGACGGAAAATTGAAGATTTGGTCATCAACATGACAAGGAGATCGCATTGCAAATCCCGCGACGATTCAAAGGCTCACCATGTTCCGAAGGGGATAGAAATTGGTAGAATTCCCCGAACTTATACCTTATTATTATTATATTTATATATATTGTTATTATTTGGGCGACGTAGGTGAGATACTTTCAGAGGTGTGAAAGCTGACCTGCGCAACGTCGGTTGGAAAAATGAATTGGTTACATGTATAAGATTGTGATAACGACCATTACAGTACTTCCACGAATGTTTCGATTGACATTGTGAAGATAGATGGCCAGTTTGTACAGTTGATGCAAAGCGACTTCTTCTTTACAAAGGCCCATCGCTTTTCGAGTGCATACATATCTGAAAGTGCAGTAGATGAACAGTACAAGAAGACTGTTCGCACCAAGGGGCGCTTATTTTCAAGAGGCAGGGTGATCCCGCTAGCGGCCACGAAATGTCAAGTTTCACGAGGGCCAGCGCTCACTCGCGCACTCTTGCTCCCTGTCTCCCTCCGGACTTCCAGTCCGCCAGAGCTTCAACTCCGCTCTCCCAAGCTTATGATTAAGTTACATTAGTTAGTTGTAATAAAGTGCCAATATTAATTGCAAATAAAAATGTGTCAATCTAGTGTTCTTTCTTCGGGGGATATCGAAACTAAATCTTTTTATTTGTCCGCCCCCTTCAAAACAAAAACTTTGTCCGAGAGTTCATCCAAACTCCTGAATGCTTGCTGTAGTCGTCCCAGTATGGAATTGGTCAGAATTTAGTGAGTTTGAAAACAGGAATGGTATCGAAAAAGCCCGAGCGTTTATATCAGCTGGTAATAAGAAATACTATACAATACTAAGAATTTAAAAAATACTAAACGACTCGTTTTTATATGTCAAAATAATTTTATCAACGCTGTGGCTGGTGGCTGTTCTGCTCTTTATTCTGTGAACTGCCAAACTTAAGACAATCGGTTATGTAGTGGTTAAGAAAACCTTTTGTTAGAATGACAATCTTTATATTATACACAAAAGTTCAAATGTCGAATCACCAATGAAATATATCTGCAGGAATTTATTGTATGCGTTTGCTGGTGACTAGAAAGCGCCTGCTCGATGGTGAAAGCACAAAGCTATAAAATAAATGGTTTATTTAGATAATTAGAAGAAGACATTTGATTCAGAATGAGTCCGGGATGATCAACCACTTCGGCTCCAAATGACGTCATCTAAAAGCGTCCACTATATTTTTTTGTATTGTATTCGGCATAAATTGTTTTGATTTAATATTATTTTTATAACGAAGCGAAAGCAATGCCTCTGGCGGATGAGTCGACACGGGTTATTTCCATCGCCTTTCCAATACTGACATACGATAGACAATGAAAAATCATTGTAGGCACGTTCCTCGTACGTTAGATTATTAGGGCCATTATGATGAGATGGATGACAAGTTCGTTTGCTTGATCTTTTAAAGGCAGACATTAGTCGGTGGAGAATAATATCTCGAGTTTGGAACTGATTTCCGACTATGAGAAGCTCTGAGCTCTTTGCCTACTTTCGTAAGGCTGCCAAATTTGGAAAAGAGACATGAGAGAAACAACTTAAAAGTCCATTTTTTTTAACGACTGTGGTTAGCGTTTTCAAAAGAGAGTCATTTCTTTTGTAAAAACCAAATTGCTTTGAAGAAAGCTCTGAAAATTGTCAGACCAAAAAGGGTTTTGTAATACAAAATCTATGGTGAGAGAGAGCATATGTCGAATAGATACAACCACAAATATCGAGGTACCAATGCCTTAAGTGTAACCAATTCTGACATTTATCTGCAAATTTAGATAGAAAAGTCCGAGATGGTGACGACGAGGCGAAAGCATTGGAAGGATGGACAAATGTGAGTATTATTTAATATTTATTATTAATTTAGACAATATCAACATGGTGCAAACAGCACGCAAGAGAAGACAAAACGACTAATATAGATGAACAAGACAAAACAAAACGGCAAATAAAGGCGAAGATCCGAAACCCATTAAGAAGACGAGATTGAAAACAATAAGACCAATAAAGATAATAAAGACGACAAGGATCAGAGGGACACGACGAGCAAAGAGGATGTTGATAAGAGCAGCAAGACAAATATTATTTATTGCGCAACCATTATTTAAGATTGAGCTAGCACCTGAGACACCTACGCCTAAATCAGCTGGTTATTTACTGCCAGTCCCCTACTATCAAAACCAGACTCACCTGGCACAAACAACCAAAGTGGGAAAGCGCACCGGAGGCATAGGCATCCTCGTAAAGGGCTTATCTGCCATCATTCTGTGGAAACTACCTGCAGACCATTTGTTGACGCATTAATATTTTTGCACAGGGTACCCATAGGGTACAAGGGTATCTTAGTGCCAACCACGATTGCATATAACTGGCAGATCAGCGTCACCAGCCGTGTCGACTTAACCACGTCCTTCTGTTCTTTTGTCCCTCTGTTCGTAAATATTTGATGACCACTTTATTTTAACAAAGTATTCAAGCTACGGTTGATAGGTTAAGCCTTTTAGAGCAAATGAAAGAAATATTTTTTAAGCAGGCTGAGCCGACCATTTGATCGAACAATACTCCTCTGATGGATGTAATGACGGTTCAAAGTCCTTAAGCTATCGCTTTATTAACGCTAATAAGCTTTTAGATTTATATGCCTTTACTGAATATTGTTCGCGCCAAATGGGCGCTTATTTTCAAGAGGCAGTGTGATCCTGCTATCGGCCTGGAAATGTCCCATTTCACGAGGCCCAGCGCTCACTCCCACGCTCTTGCTCTCTTTCTCCCTCCGGACTTACAGTCCGACAGAGCTTCAACTCCGCTCTCCCAAACTTATGATTAAGTTGCAGTAGTGAGTTCTAATTTACCAGCAGCCGACGAAGGCCGATAAAGTGCAAATATAAATTACAATTAAAAGTGTCAATTTTCTTATTTTCTTCGTAATACCTTTTGAAATTGTTATTTCTTCAGTGGATAACATAACTAAATCTCCAAAACATGGTCCTTTGAGCCGGATCTAATCTGATCCATATCCCCTCCAGCGGATTATGTAAATGAAGAGCTAAGTATAGTGTTCCGATTTCCAATTAGCGATCTCACATATTTCCCAAATCAAATTCTAATAATCTCATATCTGTGGGGTTCGCTATTGAACAGTCAAAGGCCCGATTCTCAATCGCCATCGTCCAAATGGGATTGGCTTATTTTCAAAAAACTAAAGTGATTGTGAAAAAATACACAAAATCAGCCGCAGAGAAGATTCAAAAATTTATTTATAGAAAATTTCACATATATAAACAAACATACATACATACATATATAAACAAACTTCCATACATAAACATATCAAATCTCCACATTCTTACAGAAAAATAAATATCTCCCCAAAACCATTTGTTGTGGAGGGGGCGGACTCGTAGCCAAACAAAAAGATTTAGTTTAGTTATCCACCGACGAACGAACAATCCCAAAATCCCACGTACAAAATAATGAAATTTAACACTTGGAACTTTGTAAGTGTATTGTACTTTATAAGCCTTCGTCGGCTGCTGGTAAATTAGAACTAACAACAGAAACTTAATCTGTCTATGGCGGACTGGAAGTCCGGAGGGAGACACAGAGCAAGAGCGTGCGAGTAGGCGCTGGTCCTCATGAAACGGGACATTTCGTGACCGCTAGCGGGATCACACTGCCTCTTGAAAATAAGCGCCCTTTGGCGCGAACATTCTCCACCACCAGGAAATCCTTTGGATTGAGGCGGTAGAATTCGGAACACTGAAGGATGTGTTGCTTGGATGCAACATCGTGTGATGTCGAGTTGATGATTTCTTGCAAAGCAATTCAGGCATAGCTGTTTTCGCTGGATATAAGACGATCGATCGTCAACCGTCATATGTAGGAAGTGTGGACATGTGTGCACTGGATGGTTCTTCTTAGAACACAAATCGCAGCCTTTCGGTTTTGGAAACACTTTCGTACTAGAGGAATTTAGTACAAGCGGGGAAACGTTAGCGGTTTTCGCTTTGGCTTGACGGAAACATAGTGTTGGCTGGATACAATCTATGGTCTCTAAAGATCTATGGCACTCAGTTGCGAATGAATTGAGCTCGTGCCACTTTGATTTATTTGGCACTGATTGCTCCCGTAATGTGAGCGTAACCTTCGGAAGCTTTGTGGAACACAAATAAATCAAGAGACAGTCCCAAGTTTCAGTATTTAGCCCGGACAATTCAATGGACGTAAGACAACTCTGAAAGGTATCTTGCAGCTCCTTCAAGGCTGCTGAAGATTTGTGTGCGATGGACTGCACATTGAATAATCTTTTTATAAAGCTGTTTACCAGTGATCGTTTGTTTTCGAAATGCTAAGTCAGGTTGTTCTAGGCTGAGCGAAAACCATCATTGGTAAGTGGTGAATTGGAGACTATTGTATGAGCTTCGCCACTAGTCTTGGCATTTAAATGACAGAGTTTTTCGACAGCTGTAAGTCTTGGATTATCTGTATAGACTACTGTGAAAAGGTCTTGGAAAGTGGGCCAGATAATCGCCGGAGAAAACTTCTGTCTCACACGGAGGTGAGTGACAACCAGATGAAATATAATTTGGAGGGTCCCTTGAGTTGGATTGTGCAGATTGACGGTTCGCTCGCTCAATTTGCTCGTTGAGTTGAGTTGCACATATATAATTATTTTCAGTGCAGTGAATTATTTGCAAATTATGTATGCATATTGATGTGTGAATGTATACACTTATGTATGTTTGTACACCAGCAGGAATACAGTGAACGAGACAAAAAGTATAAGCCTTTTTGGCGGAACGATTTTTATTGATATTTCTAATCTTTGAATTTTCACTGCGGTTGGGCACTTAAGCCGAAAATTGGCCGATGGCGATTGGAAATCGAACCTTGGACTGTTCAATAGCGAACCACACAGATATAAGAGAATTAGATTTTGTCTTGGGAAATATCTGTGTGATTGCTCATTGGAAATCGGAACACTATACTTATCTTTTTGTTTGAAGAATCCGCTGTGGCTCGCTGGAGTGGATGTGGATCAGAATAGATCCGGCTCGAAGGACCATGTTTTGGAGGGGGCGGACTCGTAGCTAAACAAAAAAATTTAGTTCAGTTATCCACCGACGAGCGAACAATCCCAAAATCCCACGTAGAAAATAAGGAAAATTAACACTTTGAATTTTGTAATTGTATTGCACTTTATTAGCCTTCGTCGGCTGCTGGTAAATTAGAACTAACAACAGAAACTTAATCATAAGCTTGGGAGAGCGGAGTTGAAGCTCTGGCGGACTGAAAGTCCGGAGGGAGAAACAGTGCAAGAGCGTGCGAGTGAGCGCTGGGCCTTGTGAAACGGGACTGTTCACGCTAGGGGGGCAAAGTGTGGGGAGCCA
>VNKC01003772.1:0-41991 GCA_008042775.1 Drosophila pectinifera | reverse complement strand
TACATCATTAAAATTGTCAAAAATTGACAAAAAATTAAATGTTTTATATTTCTAAAGTCAGTATGCAGATTAATTAAGCAAATAAAAACCAATATAGAAAAGCTTTCCAAATTGAGATTAGGGCTGTTTTTGCTTAGTTATGGATATTTTTTACTCCGATTTTTACAGAAAAAGTAGGGTTTAAAAATAGCAAATATATATGCATTACTTTGAGGTCATTTTTAGAGCATTGCTTGGTCAATAATTAAATATTTGCCAAATGCCGTACATATTCCGATTCGCCGTTAAAATCTTAATTATTCCAAAATAAAATATTGAACAAAATCGGAAAAAAAAATTTGGCCAATTTTTCAAAATTTTATAAGGGGTTACATCATTAAAATTGTCAAAAATTGACAAAAAATTAAATGTTTTATATTTCTAAAGTCAGTATGCAGATTAATTAAGCAAATAAAAACCAATATAGAAAAGCTTACCAAATTGAGATTAGGGCTGTTTTTGCTTAGTTATGGTTATTTTTTACTCCGATTTAAAAAAAAAAATAGAATATAAAGATACCGCATATAAACCAAAAAATCCGAATACTTTAAGGTCTTTTTGATAGCATTGTTTGTTCAAATCTTAATTATTGAAAAGTATAATATTAAACAAAATCAGAAATAAAATGTTTGCCAATTTTTCAAAATTTTATAAGTGGGGTAAGCAGTAACCAGTAACCAGTTTTGAGCTGAACTATCACCGACACCCGATGCTGTGGATTGCATGCCTTGCTCCGCCTTGTCCGGTGTGTGCGGTGCTCTGTGTGTGCTTCTGCGGCAATAACGGCGCGGGACTCTGTGGTGTGTCATTAATGGCAACGGAGGGACTGGCGACATGGTCATTTCAGGGGCGTGGAGTGTGGAGTGCAGCTCCACACACTCCGTGTCTTGAGTATGACTCTGTCTAAGTTGCATTCCTTGACATCACCCATACGCACTGTTGAACAAAAGCAAACATGTCCAATGAAAACCCGAGCTATAGTTCCACATGTGGTTTAATATTTTGCATGTATTTCTGAAAAGAATATATGAATTTGGGTATTTCAACGTCAGCTGTGGCTTCAGTAATTCCCAGGAGAACCTCTCTGAGAACCTCTTAATATATTTACTTGAGTTCTTAAGACTTCCACCCTTTCCGAACTAAAGAACTTGCAAGTGTCTGCTTTTTAAATGTTTCCTGTAATCAAGCAATAAAGGAGCAGAGCTCATACTCATATAAATATTCCATTCAAGTCCCTCTTTGAATAAATCAATTTCAGCTCAATTTCTTGTACACGGAGGTCAATGATAAAAACAGCAGCCGAAATGGCAAGAAAATCACTGAGAATTCGCCCTGAAGGTCGTGGTCCGAAGGGACTTCCGACCAACTGGAGGACTGGCACTCGCAACACTTCATTTCACTTTGTCGGCTTTCATTCATTAGCCATGCGGCCTGTCGACTTGCCTCATTTTTCAACATTTTATGGGCCTCGCAGTTTTGATTAATTGTCGGAGGGCCATCCAGCCAGCCCACTGGGCACGTTGCCATGACTCTTGTGAGAGTTTTCCGCCCCGATTTCGGAAAGTAATTTGTTAAATCTGTTAAATTTATTAAATTGCTGCCTGGTGCCTAATGATAACCAAGTGCTGCCGGACGCAGGCTGTGTTCTTGTGGAGGGACCACGGGAGGACTTGAAATCGCCGAGGCAACAAGAGCTGCTTTGGAGCAAATATTAAGCAGATGAAACCATTTACATTGGGCCTAGATAATAAATATTAATCATGGAAAGTTCAGTATTCATACGACCCCTAAATATAAATCTACAAGATCTGTTTCAACCTTATTAGCAATATACAACCCACTTAAAGTGCCTGCCATTCTTGGTTTTCCCGAAGAAAAGCTCGCGAAAAGCACAGAGAGAACTGTCCATGGAGGTCTCTTCAGCGTGTCTCAAGCTTGTCCCAAGCTCCAAGCGGCCTCTCTCCAAATCTCTCGCCCGCTTCTCAGTTTCTCCAGAGAGCCCGCGCTCTCCGTCCTTTCGTTGGTGAAGTTTGTGGCTGGCCATTGGTGTCTCTGGCGGCTTTATGGGAGCAGTTGAAAAGGTTTTCCTCGATCTGGGGGTATATAAAGCGAAGTACAACAACCTGGGCGGCTCAGTTGCCGTCGGTCCCAAGTCAATACTCCACGCGATACGATCTCTGAAAGATCGGTCCGAGCTGCCCGAGAGATACCGCCGCCACCGCCGCCACTGCCACTGCCACCCAGAGACCAGACCCGCTCCAGCCGCAGTCGCAGTTCATTAGGGGAATTGAAAGTGCTTTGTTCGGATTCGCATTCAGCTGGGTGTAGCCAGCGAAGGCCTTTTGGCTTAATCGATTCGATTCGATTCGACTCGAAATATCTGGCTGGAAGTAGAGCCGATCCGACATGAAAGTGGTATGTGAGTGGGCGGCTTTGCTTGTCGGGGAGGGCCAATACCAATACCAATACCAATACCATAACTGGGTTACAAATAGCAAAGGTCACCGCCGCGGAGAGCCTGGCTGCGTGGCACTCGATCGGATCGGGAGCGAGATCAGAGGGGCCTGGTCCGGGGCCCACTTACGTCACCATCAATTGCGGCGACTGTTGTGCAAATATCGCATAATTTGCTATGCAAATTCGAGCGAACCGTTAATTTGGCTCTCAGCCTGCGCTCGCGATTGTTCAGCGACATTTTCCATTATCCACTATCCACTACCCATTTTCCATTTTCCAGCACCCAATTTGGTAACTGGGTTTTGACATAATTTATGAACGAACGCGGCAGCTTCTTGGGAAAACAGTCAGGTAGAAAAAGCGAAATAGTGGCAGGAACCTCAATCAGCTAAGCTTCCACTAACAAGCTTCAGGCGCCTACCCTCCTCTCCCCTGCTCCCAGCCATCCGAGCGCGAAAATATCAAAGGCGACCAAAGGCTGCTGGCTCGGAGCAGTTCACACGCGACCAGGTTTTGGTCAGCATTTCTGGCCGACTCCAATCCGAATCTGGGCCGCCGGTGCACTGGGTCCCCATGTGGATGTCCGCACACTCAGGGAAAAATGTGTGCTTGAGCTGTGGCCTTTAGTTCCCGGGATTTTCTAGTGTACTCTCTGTAATATAATTATATTTGCGGGGTTTCTGAAATTTAAGATTATGTCTTGATTGTAGATTATTGAGAATATATTCATATTTCTATTATACTTAAAAAAGGTCCTGCAAAAATATGTTTACATTAATTATAATACATTAAGCTTCAGACCAAGTGAGTTTCTATAACGGAAAACATTTCATTTGAAAATGAATGAAGTATTCTCGTTTCTCCAAGTGCCTGCATCTGCAGTTGTATCTAGATACCTGTCCATCGCAGCCAAGGCTGCGGCTCTTGGAGCCTAGGTAGTGAAAGGTTTCGGCAGGCTGAATGGCCGAGCAAAAACGAGTCAAAGTCCGAAATGCCAAAAAGGAGTAGGAGCCAATAAGCCTGGCCGAGATTCTGTTTGGCAACCAGGCCTTATTGACATCTGCCTAAAAGGCTGGCCATTCCATGAGAATTGTACTTTGACGGAAGTCTGCAGGGATTTCGGTGAACCTAGCAGGGAGAGAGAGTTGGTAGGAGTATTTATTTATAATATTTTAAACAATAGTATTGAAAGTTATGGCAATTAAGTTACTAATGCCAGACCCCAAGTCATTAATTCACATGTTTTTAGAGCCTCTGCCTGAGCAACATTTCATGCACTGTCAGTTTCGATTATCTTAGCCACTGAATCAGTAATTTTCTGCAAATTTCTTTGGCATTTGCATGCCTCCGCCTGCATCTTCCCAGACTCCCAGCTGCAGTGGCACCTCTCAGCGTACATATATACTTGCAACACATATTCGGCAAGTGTGGGAACCTTTCCCATCTCCTGAGTGCGCTGCCGGATTACCCAATCTGGGGACCACGTGGGAGTCTGGCCAAGGGGGGCTGGCCAGACGATAATTGGCATCCCCTGCTCCCGGCTCCAACTGCATCTCCATCTCCGCATTTCTCCGCTCCTCAATTAAACCTGGCCCAAGCAGCCGAGCCGCCATATCGCGTGTCAGTTGGTGCCGGGCTTCGAGCAGGGCCTCCGGGGCTTTATGCAACTTCACTGTGGGGGCACTCACCCTGACATAGCCTACATAGAAATCTACAAACCATAAAAGTTAAAGGGACGTCCTTACTGATGTATGCCTACTTATCCTAATACTAAGTTACACTTTTGGACGAGTCCCCGCTGCCTTCAAGCTTAGTGTGGTTGTTCAGCTTATAGTCTCTTTCCTAACACATTTATAAACCACTTATTGGTGCATTTTTGTCGAGTGTACTTGCTGTCCACGCTTATTGGTTCCTGCTTGGCATTGAGGGTGTCATTGGCCGGCGGAAAAGTGAAAGGCAGAAAGCCAGGCTGACTTAAGACTTCGTCGTCGTCGTCGTCTGGCATTCTTGGTGCGGGTACATTGCCAAGGTGATCCGCCATCCAGCTGAGGTGGAAGTCCCACCTTTCAGCCGGACAGGGTGCAATTAGCGAACCGGTTGCCCTATCTCGATCAACTAATACGCCTTCGGTAGCATTCGTGTTTCTATCCACGTAAGTCCCCAACTGTGTTGCGCCTCTTTGCAGCTGCAACGCGTGCTCCTCCTCGGCTGCCTGATGGCGGGAGTGGGCTGGGCGAGGTCCCAGGACTACCAGGATTACCAGGAGAACACACCGCGGACGGCGCCGCTCCGCCTGCGCGCGAATCCCGCCCCTGCCCAAGTGGAAAGGGCCACCCCAGTGCCCATACTCAAGCAGATCAACAAGTGAGTCCCCGTCCCGCAGTACCCGTCGATGCCCTCAGCTAATCATCCTCCGCAGGCACAACGAAGATGGCTCCTACACGTACGGCTACGAGGGGGCCGATGGCTCCTTCAAGATCGAGACCAAGCTGGCCACCGGCGAGGTCAAGGGCAAGTACGGCTATGTAGACGAGACCGGCAAGGTGCGAGTGGTGGAGTACGGGGCCAACAAGTACGGATTCCAGCCCTCCGGCGAGGGCATCACGGTGGCCCCGCCCACCTTGGTGGACGAGACAGCCAAGGAAGAGCCTGACTACGCGGACGAGCCTGCTCCACAGCGTCCCCAGAGACCCTATGTAAGTTAAGGGACTCATCGAAGTATTCAGGAAATTAACTCTCAATTTTCGCCACCCTCTCAGCGCGTGAATCGTCCCCAGTCGCGCCCCCAGTCCGCCCCGCTGCCACGCCCCCAGCCGCCGCCGCAGCCACAGCCGCAGTACGTGCAGTACGAGGAGGAGGAGGAGCCCCCACGTCGGGTTCAGTATGCTCCACAGCCGCAGCCGCAGCCCCAGCAGCACCACCAGCAGCAGCCGTCGCTGGGACCGGCGCCGCCACGCCTCCAGATTGCCGGAGCCCAGCGCACCACCGACGTCCTCTACTCGCCGCTGCAGCGCCCCGCTCGTCCCGAGCCGGACTACTCCCAGTCCCAGAGCTTCGGCGACGGACCCTCCAACGTGCGGATCTCCCGTCCGGTGTACGCCCTGCCGCCCGCCTCCCCCGCCCCGAGCAGTGCCCGCGCCCAGGGCTTCCTGGCCCCCGCCTCCGGTGGACGTCCGCTGCTGGAGCCCGTGGGCTTCGGCCACTCCCAGGCTCCCGTTCCCGCTCGCCCCGTCCAGCAGCAGCAGCCACAGCCCAGCTACCAGCCACAGCCGCAGGCTCGCAGCGGAGGTGGAGGAGGATCAGGTCTGCTGGACCAGCTGGCCAGGGACTACGCCCTGCCCCAGGGCAACGCCCAACCACTGCACGACATCACCTTCGGCTATTACTGAGGTGCTGCGCCAGCCCCCAAGTCCTCCAGAGATTCCTTGCTTCTAGGTCCTGATCGCACGGGTGTGCTCTCCCTGAGTTTTTTCTAAGCGATAATAAAAATTTCCCTGTTATGAATTACGTTTCGATTCTAGAGTTTGTGGGTTAGTCTCTGCAGATTTTAGTTTTATAAATTAGAGCAGGGAATCCTATTTTTTCTAGCTTGAAAGTGTTTCTTTGTTATTAGTCAGGTTTAGTATTTAAGTGTTAAAGTATACTTTCGGGCTTCAGCAAAGGCTTAACAGCTTATGGGCTTTGGAAAAGTTAACAGAGTGGTTTGGCAACGATAATTAAATACTTCTATTTACTCTTCTTCTATTTGAGTTATGTTGTTAATTTGTTGGCATTACAATGGCTGTTGGTTTATTAGCTTAAAGGTGCCAGAAAATCGCAGACCGATAGATCCAGAGTGGCGAGACTCCAGAGAGAGACCCCAGACTCTTGAACTCAAGAAATACAAAAGCAATTCTGTATATTACACAAGATGTACATGATCTTGGCATCTTCCTAGCATACTTTCAGGCACCTTCCCATTTCTGTGCCCAAGAAAACCACAAGAGTTGTGTTCAACAATTTATTTAATTTAAATACTTAAACGTATGATGGGGAAGCTCAATCACAATGCACGGACTGCACTCTTGTGACGCCCTCGAATGGGTTTCGGGTGGTTCAGATCGGAGTGGAAAATAGGTGTATAGAATGAGGAGAGTGACAGCGGATAGGCAGGAACGGATTCGGTTTGACTAACTCTAGGATACGTGGAGATGGACGGAGGTCCGCGGAGGTCCTTCCGCCTCGTCCTCTACTGATGGTAGACTGCAAAGAGAGCGGTGAGATGTGAGAAGGGGTCCCATTTGTCTAGTTTTGGTGCGAGAAGAGAGAAGGTGGTGACGTGGGTGGTGGGGACGTGGGGACGTGGTGCTGAGTCTTGGGAGCATGCTGTGCTTGGGACCATCCATCGGGGAGCTCAATAAATAATTAATTACGGTAGCGAGTACGATAATGAGCGATAACGAGGAGACATAAATAAGTTACAAGTAAATGCTGCACATGACTTAGAGGACTACGAGCTATGGGGCCTGACTAGGGTTCCAGCTTGCCCTTACACCTCCAGCAGGCGGTTGAACATAAGGGGATCCTGGATCTCGTAGTCCTGCGGCCGGAAGACGCTGCGCTTGGGGTGCTTCGGGCTCGCCACGTGGCGGCGCACCTTGTAGCCGCCGCTGTGGTGGTGCGGCGGCGGAGCACTGTACACGTACTTGGACTTCTGCACCACCGGCGGCAGGTACTGGAACGGGGCCTGCGCCGGCTGCTTGTGCACCTGCTTCTCGATGGAGTAGACGGGCGGTCCGCTGGCGTGGCTGTGGCCTTTCCGCTTGGCCACCTCCAGGGCGGCTATGATGGGTGTCAGGTCCTTGAGGGCGCCGCTCTTGGAGGCATGGTAGTTCTCCACCCGGTAGTCACTGGCCGGCGACGGCGGACGCGGTGTTGGCAGCAGGGGCGGACCCGCTGGCGCCGCTGGCGGCGGCGCGTAGTCGTAGCCCTCATTGGGGTGCTTCTGGATGTACAACTCCTCGGCACTCGGCCGCTTGGCCATTTGGTGGTACACATCCGCCGGGTTCTTGGACGCCCCCGGGCTGTAGGCCGCCGTTATGGACTCAGTGTGGGACAGGGACTCCAGGGTGCCCAGATTACTGGGCAGAGGCAGCCCGTAGCTATTGTACACCTCCGCCTGCTCCAGGCCCGAGCCCGTGGGCCCGCTGCTCGTGTCCAGAGCCACCGTCTTGGAGGCCGTGTACTCGGTCTTGCCATTGGGCAGCAGGCTGAGGATCTCCTGGAGCTGCAACGCCGCCTTGCGGGCCTCCTCATCCGTCAGCTTGGTGTGGCGGCCGTAGATATTAAAGTCATTGCTATTGGCACTGGTGGCTGCCGGTTTGTGGATGTGTCGTTGATTTTGTTGAGTGTAGTGTGGTGATGTTGTGGTTGAGGTGTGTATGCAATGAGTGAGAGTTCATTAGATTAACCAATATCTTAAATATTTGCGTTCATGTGGAGGTATTTACATTTTGTCTGACATTTCGAGTTTGTCTTGTGGGTGTTGTGTGGGTTACACAGAGAAAAAAATAATAGTTGTGACTGATGTTATCAACACAATTCAAGTTCCTGCCAATATCCTAATAATTTAATTAGTTTTCCTTGTATCACCACTAACTCGACCACTTTACTGATTTTATTATAAATATAATGAAAATATTCACGAAAAACATACGAATGCATATTTTCATTAATCCTAGTAGTATTTTTCATCAAAATGTATTTTTACTATAAATAATTAAGAAAGAATACGAATTTTATTGAAGTCTATCCATTCTTATGGTGCTACGACACTGCATTATTGCTTTCATTCATTCTTGGCTAGATAAATATGACCCTTTCATAAGATTTCTTTTTTGGATAGGCCACGGTCACACTTATTTTTTAAGAATTCATTTCTGCAAAATTGTTGTTGCCCACTAAAAGTGTGATATGTTTGTCTGGCTTGCATAATATTAATAAAAATAATAATAGTAAATATAAATAATAAAGTCAACATTGTAGTGCCAAAGCACTAGTAAAAATTTAAATTACAAAGTGGATACAGTCCCCTATTATTATTCTTCCTCTGCATTTGTAAGTGTGGTGTTAGATGGCTTTAGTTGTTTGTACAAATGATTTTACTTTACACATTCTATACAGATGCTGCTGCGTTCTGGATGATTGTCAGGTTATTTCTGGATGATACGAGATGAATTCCGGTTTTAGTCTTGGGTTAGCTGAATGGGAGTCGACGGGCGAGGACCTTAAGTGGTAGTACCTTGTTTTCCAGACATTCCCATTGAATTCCCGAGTTTCTCGTTAGAGCCCTTCAGGGCCTAATGGGCCACTGACTAAATACGTATATCAAGTATACGACATGTGGCCACTGCAAATGGCTCAATTAACGGCTGTACACTTCGCTTAAGCACTATATGCAGATGACGTGATGGGCTGTTGTTAAAACATATTCATACGTGTCTATGTACAATGAATCGATTAGTGGTCGCTTGCGCAATGTGTTAAAAATCGAATAAACTCAGTATAGGAAATGTGTCATTGGAACGAGCTCCACGGACGCTATCCCAGCTCTGGCGAATGAAAGTGAGAGACCTCGACTGCCTTCGGTGTTAATATTTACACTATTTACAATGTCTGCTGTGGGACTCAGCCCCGTCTCCACGAATTATGCGCGGCTGACGGAGATGCTTTCACTTTCCTCTGCGGAAATGAGATGAGGGGCGCGAAAGGGCGGCGGCGGCTGGTGGCTGGTGGCTAAGTGCATTCAGGCCCAGTTGAGTGATTTGCGATTGCGGGCTGATGAGACAAGCCAGCGTCTGTCATTGTCGTCGTTTGGTCTCCAGTGTCGCGAGTGGAATTTTTCGGAATTTGTATTGCATAGGAACTCAATATTTTTAGCGGGAGAAGGGATGTATCTTCTGTCCTCGAACTAAATTCCCATTATTATATCTCTAAGGCTCTTTACAGAAACTTTTAAAGTTCGCAGATAGGGACTGACCTTTCCTTAAACTTAAAGTATGATTTCTTCATGTACATGGTTAGGACTCAATAATTTCTAATATTTTTAAGTACTTATCAACTAATACTTCTTTTCCGGTTATCATATAAATATTATATCCTATAATATATACATATTTCCTAAAGGAAGGGTCGGGGAAATCTCAGGACTCTTCGAAATTAATTTAAAACTTATCAAGAAGTATTTTAGGTATATACATAATTTTTATAGATTTCCCCGCCATCTCGCTTCCATATTTACATATTTACACTCTTCACAGATATATTCTAAGCATTATTATACAGTATATCCCTTCACCTTGGTTAGATCAAGCAATATGTACAGAATGGATTATTCACAACTGACCAGACCCAATGAACCCTAGTTAAAGGCTCCCTCCTTTTACGCACCATCTTGTCCGTAGGCCGATGGCAGATAGTTGCTTGGCGGCGACTCGAAGGCCGCCGGGTGGCTGACGCTGAAGGGGGCTCCGCCCCCCACGTAGCTGGACCCGCCCACCGGCGGCAGGTACTGGTGGGTGGCGCTGCTGTAGGACGGCGGCTTCGAGGGCGGACCGTAGCTGGCGTGGCCGGTGGGGATCTCGTACGTGGTGATCGCTGCAAGAGACGGCAAGACGCAGGGAGACTCTTAGCCAAAATGGGACAGTGCAGGCGCAGACGCAAGTGCAGGCGGAACGGGTTAGTGGCAAAAACGAAAGTTGCCGCTGGCTGAGTTCAATGCACGCGCCACGCTCTGATTTGGACCCGCCGCTGGAAGCCGACTCTTCCGTTTTGGCCAGCTGGGGCTCTGTGTGTATTGGCCACTGGCCACTGGCCACTGGGCGGCTTCATTGTCGTGGATCTGGCTCAGCTCGAAAGCATTGCATAAGAGCGTGACAATCGGAGCGGAATCACGGCCCATGGACACGGCATCTGAACTTGGAGGAGGCAGGCGAGGGCCGCGGCCGAGGCCGAGACCGAGTCGATCGAGGGGTACTCTCAGAGCAATTATAGAGTTCTAAAGATGCGGATCTACTTACTCTCGGTGTGCACGACGGGGGCCGGGGACTTGTGGCCGCTGCTGCCGCCGGAGGAGGCGCCGGACAGGGAGCTCAGCTTGGCGAAGAGGCCGCCGCCGCCGGAGGAGTGACTAGTGGCGTAGGTGTGCGAGTTGATGTGCGCCGAGTTAATGATGGACTTGCCCACGTCGGTGACCTTGTCCCCGCCGGCGGCCACCAGGTTGCCGCCCGCACTCAGGGCGTAGCCGCTGCCCTTGATCAGCTGACCCTTGAGGGCCGTTACCCCGCCGGTAATGGCCTTCACGGCCTGGAAGATGGTGTTCAGCACGGACTTCTTGAAGGACCAGGGGTCGTAGTCCACCGAGTTGCCCTGTGGGTGGAGAGTGTTGCAGGCATTACAAATGCAATTACCAGAGTCTGTTGACCTCAGGTCTGAACGATAATCGCAGGAAACAAGAGCGACAGTTGAACTTACATGGACAACGATCTCGTGGGACTTGTAGCTGTCCCCGCCGCCGCTGCTTCCGCCGGAACTGCCGGAGGCAATCGAGGCGGAGGCCTGGCCAATGCCAGACAGCAGGCCGGACTTCAGGTGCGCCACGTAGTCGAAGCTGCCCGAGCGCTTGTGGATCTGGGACTCCTTCACGCTCTCGCCCGGTTCGTTGTCCAGGTCCGTGTCCTCCAGCGAGAGCGAGGTCTTGTCGGTGGCAGGCAGTGAGTGGCACATCAGGGGCAGAGCCACCAGAAGCAGGCTGAGGCTGAGGACCTGTTAATGAAAGGTATATGTATAAATGTAAGCCTATATCCCGCTAAGTATAAGCCCTCCCTAGATCTATGCACAAAGCAAGCGCCTTTTGTTGAGGACTTGCTAAATATATAATATAATAGATGGCAACTCACTTATAAAAGCATTCAGAGACTGACAGTTGGGTTGCGCAATCAGTCTAGGAATCAGCTTGAATTTCTCGTGACAGCCGCCACAATGGAAACAGGGGAAATTCAATTGCCGAAATGTGGCAGTGGCGGCGGTTGCACCACCACCAGACATCATTTTTGTAGTGCTCCGCCGGTTGCCTCACTGCGGAGGTTGTGCATTCATTTGTCAACTGTAAACTGTAAACTGTCTTCCACACACGCACATACCGCCGCACATGCAATCATAATCTGGCATCTGCTGGAGAGTGTGTGCCCCGCTCTGCATATGCCACCCCAAAGCTGGTTTCCCCTTCTGCCTGGCAGAGCGAACTTGGCTAATTGCTGGGGGCGGAGTGTGGTTTCGATGGACCAACAGTCGATTTGGCCAAGCGGGAAGCCGAGGGCTGCTTGTGACAGGTATGCAATGCGGTTACAGGTCCCATTAAGTCAATATGCTAATTGAACGGATTCTGATAGTGCTCTAATTGAAACGCTTACAAAAATCCAAACAAAGTTATTATTGGGCATTTTCAGGCTGAACTCAGGAGTTAATAAAAACAATCCTTATGAGATTGGAATGCCGTTTACCCACCTTAAATATTCCACTAAATTATGTTCAGTCAAATAATTTGACTTTTATGTTTAGCTAACTGCTGGCAGGTTGTCAATATTATTTCAAAAGGATTATGGTTTCACTCAAGGACTATAGTCAGATGTCCCTGATTTAATGGTTTTCGTTTAAAGGGTTTTCTTCTTTTTCAGCAATTAGCATTTAAGCAATGTTTTCTATCTGAACATCAGAATAGATTACACAAAGGTTTTCAAACTGATATTAAAAGACTTACTATAATTTTGTGCCAGCAAGAGTTGAGTTCGTTTAAAGAAAACTTACTATGATTATTATCTACAGAGTTAAGCCATTTTCTTGATACAACTTGTTATAAATACCAGACTAAGTGAGTTCAGCAATAATCCAAAACCGTTTTGTTGATGTTCAGCGATTTCCTGAGCACTCCGAACATTAAATGAAAATGAACACATAAAACCAGTTCAGAAATAAAATGGAATACTTTTTATACATATTCCATCGCTGGGCTCGAGTTATGTTCATGATTTTATGCAATCCACTCAAAAACAACTCAAAACATTACAAAGAAATTGGATCGAAATCGGGTCAACAGCAAATCGGTTGGGAAACCGTCCATTATTGCCATTGAAACTTTTGACAAATGCGTTTTAAATTAGTTTTTATTTTATTTGGGTTGAAGTGGAACCGCCTCGAAAAATATTAATTAAATTGGCAGCCTTTCTCCCGATCGATCCCCGATGGCGCAACCTCAATTACGACTGGCCAAATATGTTGAAGGGGTTCGGGCCAGTCTTCCTATACGATTCGAGCGGGCCTAGCCCTGGCCCACTGCAATCTGCATACAAATTGCACAAATTAAGCGAAATCAATATTGTTCTTCGCTTTGTGACTGTGACTGTGACTGTGCGATTGCATAAACAAATATTTGAAACAGTGGCGAAAAGTAATTAAATAATTGAAACTTAATTGGCGCGCCCGGCGGTTATGCAGCAAACAATTATTATTTATTATGGTTCGGAGCTGAGCAGTTGGCGAATGCAATTCGTAGGAGGAACGGAATAGAGGCTGGCTTATTGAACTATTGGCCAATATTTGCCGCAGCCATTTGCCATTTGGCAGTGATTGGTTTTGTCTTCTTCTTTTCGCCTGCTCATTGTTATGGCCAATATTTTCGGAGAAGCGAAGATGAGAGTGAAAGTGCTGCGTTGCCGGCTCTTGGCTTTCCGCTCTCATCGCAGCCGTGTTGGCTCTCTTTTCTCTCTTTTCCGTGTTCACATTCAATTAGCATATTTATGGTTACACTGGGCAGCGGGCTTAGGGTTTAAGGCTGGTGCGAGGTACTCATATTATAACATAAGTACTGTAGCACTGTTTACAGGCAGAGCTAGAGCAATTTATGTCGATAGCATCCCAGGAAAATGTATACATTTATAAACTGTTATTTATTTTATGGACTTCTGGTTAGAAAAGAGTTGCAAAATATTCTCCAGAATAAATTTGCTTGAATAAATGTTCCTTTTTGTAATTTATATATCTATTTTAATTTAATTTTCCATGCATTGTTAGAATAAATATAATTCCATATTTTAGGTGAAGGAAACAGCAGCAGAAAACTAAAACTCTGTTGCCCTGTGTAATTGCTTAATGTTGTTGTTTGCTGGCAAAGATATATATACATAAACACGACATTTCTTCAACTATGACTACTAAATTAATTGCGGTAGGTTCAGTTTCGGACCCGTTTATGCTCTTTACGTGTGCGACGCGCCTCACCTGCGCCGTCTTCCGCCTCCCAGCTACACCTGGAGCGCTATTCGAGTTTCTTCACATTTTGGAAAGCAGCTCGCGGCGAGTAGAAGCCGCGCTCTGACATAATAATTATGCGTGACACTTTACTCCGCGGCGGCGGCGGGTCAGCTGGGCTTCTTGCGCCATGTGACATAAGGTTCCGGTGAGCGAAGGTCTCCGACAATCTATCGAGTGCAGCGAGGCATCGATTGGGTTTTGGGGCTATCCACCGATTGCGCAACACGAGGGCATCGTCACCTCCGTCTCCGCAGAGACAGCACGCAGCCTGGGGCTGAGCTAATAGAGTCGGCTAATAGAGCGGTGTGTGGAAACGAGTTTGGCGCAGAATGCGTTGCACTTGAACTTGTTTGCCGAAGAAATTGCATAAACGAGGAGAGGATTATACAGAGCGGGGTAATTCCGAGATACGCGCAAATGGGTCCGGCACTCGCGGCAACTTTCACTGCGGCGGGGTCCTTTGGCACTTACCTTCATCTCGAGAGCCGGGCAGCTGGGCGTACGCGCTGGATTAGCTCTGATGGGGCTTGGACTAGCTGGGCGGCTAATCAAGATCAAATTCACTTTTATTGGGCTCTATGTATCGATGTCTCTGCCTCGCACCAACTTTCTTCACTCTTTTGGCCACTTGCAGCGGTATTGGCAGGCACTTGGCCGGCGCACTTTGTGTCGATTTGCGTTTACGTTTACGTTTGGGTTTGTTTTGTCATCGGCATTCGTCTCAGCGGCACACAAATTTCACTCGCGACTTTCTTTCGCCGATTCCACCCCGCTTCGGCTGCTGTATTTTGTTGTGCTGTGTGTGTTGTATTTTGTGGCTTCAATCGCGGCAACGTCTGCGCTCGAACTGTGCTCGAAAATCACTGGGACCGGCTTATTTAAAGAAAACGCCGGAGAGCGCCGGTCCGAGTGCATTTTGAGCGGTTTCTTGGGGGTCTCTTACTCCGTTTTGGGCTAAGAGCGGAGCCAGGCAGCCTTCGCTCTCTTCGTGGCTCTTTTTTTGGCTGATGAAACGGAGACTGCGGCAGCCTCCTGGCCATAAACGGGTGCGCGCGTGGGGTTCAATGCGTTTAGAGTGGCATCGGCCACATGTGGCAATCAACAACTGCAATGCGGCTCATTAACTTTGGCGTCTGTAACGTGTTCGACTGCAGAGCAACGCCGAATAGCAACAACACCTCTGACTCGGCTTCTGGCATGGGCCAATCGAATGACTGAGGCAACGAACTTGAAATGGAGTGATCGCTGGCACGTCGCTAAGTGAAATGTGATCATCGCGAGTAGTGTGGCAAGGACAAGACTTGGACTCAATATTATTCTAAGCCACTTAATGTCAATGGGTTGAGGCAGCATGCCAGTTTGCTCTTGGTATATGGTACTTGGATATGGGCTTAATCGAAAGACTGAGGCAACGAACCTGAAAGGGAGCGGTTGATGGGAGTTCGCTAAAGGGAAGAGTCAATATTAATATAAAACCAACAAATATTAATGCTGGGAATATTGTAAAGCATAATTTGAAATTGTTGTTACAATAAATATATTAAAATATTATTTGGTTTAATGAAATATAATTATTACGTAAGCCTATCTTTATTGGGTTTCAAAAATAGGTTGATTTTATACAATTTCTACAACTAGAAATATAATTGTATTGCTTAAATATTTGGTTACAGTAGCTCTCGATGTGCAATTCCAATGAAATCCCAATTCTGGTCGTTAAATATTCTCAACATAAGCCCAACTTGACCCCTCGCCGCAAAGCAACAACCTTGACCCCTGGGGTCCACTAACTGCCTTCAACTACAGACTCCAAAGCCCGGACAAGGCGAACCTGAGGGCAAGCCCATTATCTAATGTTGCGACAAATGGTGGCAGTGGCAAGTCGACTTCTGGGCCCGACTCTCTTAATGCGAGTTCATTGTCACTATGTCAGAAGCAGTTCATGTGGAAGTCCGCGACACACAGTCAACCAATGGCATTCCCATATCTTGGCCAAATGAGTCGGCGCCATTATCCTACGCATTCGTCCTCCTCTGGGAAAATCTGCACCTCTTGCCGGACTTTGTGGTTATCTAACCGAAAGTGAATGGGCCCAGACAAAGCCAACTCCACGGCAACTGCTGCAACTCCTACTGCAACTGCAACTGCTTAAATGCAAAATGCAGTGAAGAAAACTTGGCCCAAACATAATACTCAAGCACTCGCAGTTAGCAAACTGTAAATTTGCTAAACAGCAAAGGAAAACAAGCCGCGGCAAAGGCAAACAGCAATGAAATAAATGAAAACAAGCAAGAAAATAAAAGAAAATTAGAGGAAAGCCCCCGCCGACTCATGTAATGGACTGCGAATACGCGTATATATGCAAATGGGACAATGTAATTGCGATTCGGGGGCGGCAGCTGACATAAACGTCTTGGACTCCAGTTGACGGCATGGACACATGCCCTGCGATGAGGGAAGTGGCTTCTTTGACTTCGTATCAGCCGGAATTTAAATTTTATAGTTGCTTAGAGTTCTGGTAGCCGTTTCAAAACCGTGACACCCATAAATATAAACCAAGTCCGTGGCTAATAACTGCAAGTATTTGTGTCGTGGAAGAACTGGTTTCATAAAAATGTGTGTTTAAATATATCTCTTTACAGACCCATTGAAGCTGCTTTGCTTTTATTACAATCGCTTTGAAGAGTGTGAAAATATTCTACATACTTTCAGAGCCACGAGGGGCAGCGCCAACTAGTAATGCAATATGTTATTATGTAAATATTTATTCGAGAAGGCCATTTGCAGTTCGTGGAAACTGCCTTTCCTCCGCTCGATTGTTTTAATATTTTAGCCACTGTTTATTGGGTTGTCACTCCCACTGGGAGTCTTTAAATGTTTCTTCGCTTGGGATAATTTGTTGTGGTTGAGTGAAATTTCCGCTGAACCGACAATGTGGCCAGTCAGTGCGGGTTGAGTGCACAGGAGTGGATTGGTTCCAATTTGTGGCTCTTGGCCCGCACCCACTGCTGCATTGCGTAAACAGATGTAAATATTAAGCGTTACAGCCGGTCAATAATTTGAACAGGAAGGAAGTCACTCGTTGACTCGCCGACTTCAGCATGCAATTTAAACTGCACTGAACTGCAGGTGAAAGAGCACACTTGGGAACGCCACAATCGGATAGCCAAAATATATTCATGATGGTCAAAGGAATTTAGAGGATGGTGTCCTCATACATACACATGATGAGTGCACCACTTCCTGTCATTAAGCCAGAGTCCAGGCCAGGCAAGCACATAAGCACTCTTAATTTATCACTCACTTTTTACAGGCTTTCCACGGCTGCTGCCTCTTTTCTTTGCTTAATTGACATGGGGCAATCGCCAGTGCAGGCTGGCAAAATAAACAAGCGAAATTAAAAGGAAAACGAAAATGAAAATGAAAATGAAAACAAATCTGTGTGCTGGGAAAGTTTTCAGAGTGTAACGCGAAGTGCGATAACAGGCCGCGCTGCGCATTGGGAAATGCTAGAAAATTCACCGAAAGCCACCAAGAGTCCACTCCACTTCCTCGACTTCCTGCTGCAGTGCGGCTCGGTTTCTTTGGGTCTTTCTTTATTTTTGTTACTGTCCAGCTCGTTAGTTGCGCAATGAACTTCAACTTCAACTTCAAATCGCAGAGTTTCGCGGCTGCAAAGGCTGCAAAGGCTGCAAAGTATATCCGAAATCCGTATCGGAAACGAACTCGTTTTTGGCACTTTCGTGTGACTATTTTTTAGCTTTTTTCGGGCGGAAGCTGAGCGGCATACTTCAATTTGCTTTATGTGTCGATAGGCTGTGCACTGGAAGAAATATTAGCGGAGGTTTGGAAATGTAATAAGTGAAGAGGTTCCCAATTCTACATTTAAGAAAACAGCTCTTTAAAATGCTGGAATATAAATGAACAAAGAGGAGAGCCATGGAGGAAATTAAAAATAATATAAAGAATATCCAAAACAGGACAAGCTGTATTTATCCCGATCTAGGGATTATCGTCAACAAATCTTTGTTTATTTTCCGTGTCTATATGCATGTGGACATGGATATGGAGCGCTGGCCAGCTGGCCAGGAAAGTGAAAGCCTGCCTCTAGTCTGCACCGATATTTGCTTAGCACTTGAACAAGAGGCATCTCCATTTTTTATACCCCGCTGCCCCACGCCAGAAATATAATAATAAAGCAGCAAAAATCCAGTGGGGACTATGTCTGTGATGCAATCGATTCGGCCGACAAATTGAGCAACAGCTGCTGCAGCTCCGGCCCGGCTCCGACTGCGATCTCGTCCTGGTTGCCTGTTTCACATCTATGCATTATGTTTATGTATTTTTTCGAGGCGAACGCACCGCCATGTGGGGCTGTCACGGCATGGAAATCGCATTTGCCATCCGGCTAAATAGTGGTGCGTCCACATTTTTCAGTGGTGCCGCTTTAATTGTGGCGGGTGCCGGTGGTTGGAAACGTTTTTTATCGAATGTGCAATGCAATTTCATTACTTACCCAGCCAGGCACACACCACACTCGGACACACATGCACAGAGGCTGTCATTAAGCGTAAGTATTTCACGTATTTCACCATTTTTCTGGTTAACTTGACCCGAGCGCTGGCTCGCTTGACTTGGCCTGACTTTTGGACCATCCTCGCCGGGTTGGCCAATCTCGGCGAGCGGCGGTTCACCTGGTGCCGGCCATCGTCCAAGGTGGCCGCCACATCGATTAATGGGGGCGCCCCGAATGAAGTGGTTTCCTCGTCGATTAATAACTATTAAGTAAATTGGATCAAGTCGTTAGGACAATGGCAGCCCATTGCTTTTTTTGCTAAGCTTTTCTTTTTCTCTTCAACTAAATTAATGTGGGCTTTATTCGCGCACTTTAACATTAGCTAATTTCGCACAATACCTGGAAAAATTAGAGCTGACACGCACAATCTCTGAATGGCTCCTAATAGTCTTTATATTGGTAGCAAGGGTTAAAGAAATTAGAGAGCCGTTTGGCTTTAGTTCCTTTAAGCTCTTTACCTATTACAAAATAATAAAAACTATTGCACCACTTCGCGAAAGGCAAGCTTCTTATTTGACTGTATTCTGTGGAATTAATTTATTACTAGAATTCCGTGAAGTTATGCGATTGAGTCATTGCAAGTTGCGGCTTACACGCTGTGTCTAAATGTCTTTCAACAAGTTCTGGGGAATATTTAAGTTATATACATATGAACTGCGAGGCATTCAACAAATATTTCAACAGAGATCTTTGCATTTAATTTAAAGTGCTGTAATGGAACTTTAAATAATTTTAAAATGGAAATCCCTTTTAAAGTAATATATCTATAAAGATAACTATGAGTTCTTAAGGTTGTTGGCTGAAATAAAATGTTTTAAAGTAGCTAGCTTAAAGCTGTAATTATCAATAAAGTTAGGCTGGATTCATCTGTAATCCTACAAATATGCACCAAAAATATTTCCAGGCCCCAAAGTATGCAAAGCGGTTTCTAAAAAACGATTTATTACCCAATTGCAAGATGTTTCCAAGGAATATCATAATTAAACATATTGCACTATTGCACATCAATTAAATTCCAAGAAATAACTAGACGTTAGAAGTAGATTTTTTAGAACTGATGTGTTCCTGAGCTGGAAACGATTATGATTGCGATCACGTATATACTTACACATCGATCACCGCCATAGTCTCCCTAACTGCATTCTTATTACATATTTATTTATTGATTATTGATACAAGAAATTCAGGGGAACTGCGGCAGGAACGCCAAATTCCCGGGAACTGCTTCATATCAGTCATCGGAGACGTGGTCAGGTCTCAGCAAATAGCCATTTGTCCCGCAAGTTCAAGGCCTCAGACAGACAGTCTCGCGGGCAATATAGCCTCTTCAAAAATGAGACTCATTCTCGGCCGGGCGCAGATACAGATCCGTCAGCGCCAGAGCCCGACGCCGGTTACAGATACATTACGTACCCGCATTTGCAGGGCGATATTAAGCTGCGGTTTTATCCGAGAGCTCGGAAATTCCACATTGAGTCACCCCAGCAGTCTTTCCCACCGCCGTCTTCGCACGCTCCAAGGCAGGGCAGATACTACTTAGGAGACTGTGACTCCCGTGACGCGTGCGACGACGGAACTGACGTGTGTCGCACGCCATCGGAATATTTCATTACCTCATTAGACATTGGGCTTCGGATGCCAATAGTGGTGTTAGTGCCATTAGCCGCTAAGTGTTAGCCAGGTGTGCTCTTCAAAGCTCTCAGCTTAGAGCTTTGATCAGGCACTACTTTTACTTTCGTTAGTCGGGGAAAACCTGGCCTAGGCGACTGCAGAAGGCCCTACAAGAGCCCAAAATAGGACAATAATTTATATGCAATATAAGTGTAATATATCCGACTGTTTTTAACGGGATTTATAAGGCAAAGAGAATTAAAGAAAGTCCTAGTGCGTATCAATGATAAATACATAAAATTCCCAACTGGTTCTAGTTGCAACTGGTTGGAATCCTCGCTAAATGTTCTGCCGGGGTTTTTCTGGCTCCTACAAAGCTATAACGTGGGTAAATAAAGAATAAAAAAGGCTTCCTGTTAAAATAAAATAAATACTGTGTAAAAAAAATATGTATGTACACAGATGTAACAAATGAAACCCGTTTCTCCCAGTGCACGATGATTCAACCCGTTAAAGTTTGTCGAGAAGAAGCAGAAGCAGAGATTAGCGGCGCAACGGCAGTCAGCTGTGATAAAATCCACTCGCCCCCTCTCTTTCGGTCCACGCTCTCCTCCGCCTCTCTCTCGCCCTGAATCTTCCTCTCTCTCCAGCATTGCCATCCCTCTCCCACTCAGGCGAGCTTCGGCTAAAGCTGCACTTGTCAATTGCTTTTTTGTGGAGAGCGCACTTCGGCTGGCGGCTGTCGGCTATCAAAGCCTTCGTTCAGTCGGATCTCAGTTGGCTGCCAGTCGCGATCTCTCGCTGTCGTGTGTGTTCTCGATCGCGAGAAATAGCAATTAAAATCGGAATCGGAATCGGAATTAGTTAATGCTGGGCACCCCGGGCCGGGTGATATGGTGAAACTCCTCCTCGACGTCGCCGATCCACTCGGAAAAGCCCAGCGCGCGTCGCGATAAAATCGATCAAGGCCAGTAGCGGCAGATGGTTCCATAAAAGCGCATGCGCGGTGCTACATGGGTTTCACTCCACGCCGGCGCACAGAACCGACAAGATCCACCTCGACCACGTCCCAAGTGTAACTCGGGATCCAAAAGCGGGACAGTCGTTAAGTTTGGGACCCCAAAACCCGGTGACCAAATCGCCTGCCATCCCAAACCAATACCGAAACCAAAACCGTAACCCACACCGAAATAAGAAACAATAAAAAAGCAGAGACCAGCGACCAAAAACGGTTCAACTAAAGCGGCGAGAGCGAAACTAAGGTGAAAAGCAAACCGACTAATTGAAGTGGCTGTCTGTGCCTCGCAAACGTGCAAAGGAAACAAACAAAACGGAATAGGCAACGCCAGCGGCGCAACACCCAATAGCTAACAAAATATTTATAAATAAATACCAATCCGGCGACAACTACGGCAACAATCTAGTAACCAACACGAATAAAGACCGGCACTAACATTAGTCGTGCCAGTGTGTTTATTTAATATATACGCAGCCCCACAGAAGAGCAGCCGCATATCAGCGGGCAGCGAGATAAACACAAAGTCTGGAAAGTCGGGTTAAGCCGCCACCGAACCGCCGATCCCCTGCTGTATATTAAGCCCCAATCCCGACGCAGACGCACGCCGTCCTCAGAATACATATAGTTATATAGACACACCCCGGATCCGGACACGATGACGCCCACGTGGTTCAGGCTGCTCAAAGTCCTGGTGCTGCTCTTCGCCCTCTTCACCACGGTGAGCATTCTCCTCCCTCCTCCCCTCCAGTAACAGTCGAATCTCCATAACTCGAACTACCCAAGGTCCTAGGTCACGTGAAATATTCCGAATAGAAAGAAATGAAGTAAGCAATATAGCTTATCTTAGCACCTCGTCTTATTCCAGCACTAACTTTTTCAATTAAAAATATGTCATTAAAGCCATTATTCCCAGCACGCCAGCTGGAGCTGGAGATAATTTCAAGTAATTAAAGCCCCACATCTCCTTGCTATATCTGTTGGAAAGTTTTCTACATTTTTTCGTAGACCCAAGCGCAGATTCCCAGTGACTCCGAGTTACGACCCGCAACAGCGCTCTGATTTAGTAGACTCTAAAAATAAGCAACTGAGAAATCGTGTAGCTTCTAAATATCATAGGCATCCCGAGCCTTCCAGCTTGCTTTCAGCTACCTAAATGTTTAAACAAATCCAAGTAATCTCGAATATGGCCCAAAGCTTCGGCAATATTCGGGATGTCTGGCTTTGCTTAAACATTTAACATTTAACGCAACGCTAGTCTCTGTGACTCGATTTTTTATGCGACAGCTGGTTGTTCCAGTTATGAAGGTTCGACTGCAGTATTTGTGTTGTTTCTGTGCTGTGTTACTCTTTGCATCACATAACTCTCATCTCATTGGCTTACACTCTGGCAATGGACCATTGCATCCCTCACAACATGCATCTTTACTCCAGACTTCCTCACTTGCTCTGAGGATTTCCATAAGCCGAAGGGCATTCTCAAGTCTATATATATTTAGACGGATGGCCCAGAGACTGGAAACCCGTTTCGCATTGCCAGCGGAGAGCTATGTGCAGTTTTCATTCTCCTTATAATAAATGCATATCATCGACATGGCAATAATACGTATTAATTGACAGCCAGTAATGCCTGGCATTCTGCACACGACTTCCGAGCTAATTTACTGCCGACCAAAGGGATGATGATCAGCGCCGAGTGATCACAGCCGCCCGCCCAGCAATTAATTGGAAAATTATTAGAACGTTGGGGAATCTGTCATCGGAGTGGCTGGGTTTCCGCGAATCCAGCCGCGATCCGGTTCCAAAGATCACTTTTTTAATTCTGTCCAAGCTCCAACGGGTTCATGGAAAACCTTAAAACTGAGACGGAAAAATTCTCCAATGTTTGCCAACAAAAAAATAAACGCGTTTAAAAAGCTCGATAGCTAATTGCCTGACAAGCTGGGAAAATACATTTCCGAGAAATCGCAAAAACTCTCCGGCGATTACGTGCTTAAGGGCACTCAAGATCGGGTTTTATACGAGCGTGGCAAGTCCCAATTTCGATTTGGGTAAATTTTTCACACCGATGTCGACCCGTCGAAGCACATAAAAACCTTCTGGAAAGTATAATTCCAGACTGTACAAAGATGTCTGTTAATCGGCATTTAAATATAGTATTAGAAACCATAAAGATTTTCGAAACAATGCCAAAGCTAGGTTAGAGTTTACAGTTTCATACAGATCGATCCCCGCATTATCTCACAGACCTTTACCTTTCATTATCTCACTTACCCTGCGCCGATAACCCAAATCGGAGACAGTTGCGAGCTCTGATTTCGGGGAGCCCTGCCTAATCTGCTTCCCGGAATTATCAGCTCCGAAACTGAACTCTCCTAAGCTGTCTTGAGGTTCTGGTCTCAACTCAACGGAACTCAGACTGCGCTTGCCCAGAGAAACAGCTGTCCAAACTTCTCTCGCGTACGCAAATGTGGTGCCAGCGACGAAACGAACGACAAACAAATAAACAACCACGACGACGGACTCTTGGAATATGTAGTTAGTTGTCTTGGCAATGCTGATGAACCGCAAACACAAAACTCTTCCACTCTTCCACCTGTATCTTTCAGATAGTTTGTATCAATAGCGAAATATCGAAGCGGCGCGAGGCCGAGGCGGCGGCGGCGAATGCAGCGGCGGAGTTGGAGGCCCTAAGGGCCGCCACCGGGAACTCGGGACCCGGGAGAGCCGGCGTCTCCACACCCGACACCGACTTGTCCGGCTTTACATCCGAAAACGTGCTCGCGATTCTGCGCGGACCCAATAAGACCAAGGAGGTGTGAACACAGTCCCAGTCTCTTATCCCCTTCCCCAAAAGTCTCCAGAAAAACCCAAAAAACCCAAAAAACCCACAAACCCCTCATCCACCCGCTTCGTGTCGTCTGTGTGGCCGAATTTTTTGTAAAATCCCTGACTAAATAGCCTCGTCCTGTCTTTTCTTTTGCATCTCCGCTACAGTTGCAGGCCAAGGATATCAATGAAATCCTGGGAGAGGTCTTCGTCGTGATCAATGATACGGGTTTACACCTCTTTAATGTAAGCACCAAACTAACTAATTTTAAAAAGTTCTTTTGATTTTAAAAACATTACATTCGAACGAAATTGTAAGCTTTTAAAGACGAATTTGCACTCGACTGTATTTCGCCCCCACTTGCACCCCCATTTCACCCTCTCATCCGATCATCTTGTGGGCTGTGTGTTGTCTCTGTGTTTATTTTCGATTTGGTTGGAAGACTAACCCGAATGAATTTTACCCGCACAGACAACGACCGCGGATAGTGCACCACCCCTCATGCCCATACCCACTATGCTGGGGGATCAGCCCCAGAAACCGAACCAGAATCAGTTCCCGATCCCGACCAGCCATTACCATCATCACCATGGCCTGAGCCAGCCCGATCAATTCTTCAAAGTGCAGCGTTCCCCGGACGGCAAGCTGAACCTGGTCTTTAACGACACCTTCGTCTCGTTGCAGGGGACTAATGCCCAAGCCCAGGCCCATCCGCCCCAAGCCCAGCCTCAGACGCAGACGGAGCACTCCCCGCACGTCCGGCGGCCGATACCGGACAGGGACAGTAAGTACCGCCAAGTATTTCATATAATCAGATACATTCGATACACGAGCAAGCTGCACTCGGAGTAAAAATCGCTCTTAAGGAAATCTCCTTTAAAACGAGGCAATGCTGATAAGCGCCTATAATTTGATGTATTATTCATTTAAAGATGATTTTGATCTCGAGTGTGTACAATTAACATCTAAATCGATTACATACTCACCTGGCCAACTGCCTTTGGCACTTGTCTAACATTTAGGCTTTGTCTTCCCCAAAAACGAAGGCGCCGATCCGCCGCCATCACAGCCTTTGCGGAACATGACCAGTAGTTCCCAGTGCGGGGATGAGCCCAACCAGGAGTCCAAGTCCTTCTGCACCCAAGTGGACAACTATCCGGACTTGTCGGCCCTCAAGCAGAAGCTGGCAGGGAAGTTTGCCAAGTTCTTCAACGACGACCTCCAGCCCACGGACGTGAGTGCGCGCGTGGGCACCGCCGACGATGAGGTGTTCCTATGCCGGACTAATAGGAGGATCCTGTACCCGAAGAAGGGCCAGAAGGCGGACAACTCCTGGAAGCTGATCGTCAACGACGAGGAGTTCAAGCAGGGCATTCAGATCGAGGAGTGCGAGTGAGTAGAGAGAGAGTAGGAGAGCTCACCCTGAATTCGGTCCTTGACCCCTCTCCTGTTGGTTTTCAGGGAAAACGACTTGCCCTGCGACTACTCCACCAACTTCCCGCTGCAATACAAGGCCGTCTGCCGACAGCACTATGTGATGCGGAACCTGGCCAGCATCCCGAACAGCGGAAAGCTGGACGTGGAGCAGGATATCTTCAAGATCCCCTCCTGCTGCAAGTGCGTGCTGAAGATCCTGTGAGGCGGGCCCGCCGCAGGGCGGGTTCAATGATTTGTGATTTCAGAGGTGAGACCACAATTTATTTGACATGGAATTTGCGCGTAACATGGGACAAAATGGAACGATTAACGACGGACATCCGTCCGAGGCGACGAAGTAACAGGGGATGGTGCATCCTTCACTTGACCAACTTGCGCAGGGTCCAGCCGACGGCGTAGAATCCTGCGAGCTTCAGAGCCAGGCCCTTGCCATCCTTCGACAGGGCCTTGAACTTGTACTCAACATTGCCGAAGACGCGATCCATGGCCACAGGATGAAGAATCAATATCAGATGTAGGCAAACAATGCAGCAATTAATTAGGCTCTAATTAGACTCTAGACTGCTGTTGTTGGACTTGGGGCTCTCGAAGTATTGTTTATTTATAAGCTATATACGGGAGACTGAGAAGTACTTTGACAGGGCACAAACTCGTTCCAAAGCCGCCTAGTTTCATTTATATTTAACCCTCTTATTAACTGAAAACTATTTTCATCTCTTTGCAGCATCAAAGTTTCACCCACCACAGAATGGCAGGCCAAACTGTCCAGGGGATCGTTGTTTTATTTTATAATCTCTACTCTTGTAGCTACTTACGCACTTGATCTTAATTCAATCAAACAAAAATGCAGAATCCACTTAGTGTGCGGTTAAATTAACTTAAAAATGTAAATCGAGTCAACGTCAACCTATTCGTGTCATATTTCCCACACTCACTTGCTCCCCGTCTAACCTTTAAGCTAGAAAAGCATGCAATTAGTCCTAGAATACAACAAAAAAAAAAACACTACCAAACAATTTAAGAAATGTATGTTTAAAAAATCTAGATAATGTATAATAAATGTATGCAAGTACATGCCAGCAAAGTAAAGTTCTTTGAACCCATCTGACAGCCTGGCGACAGTGGCTTCCCACCCCCACGGGGAGCGGAGGAGTACCTGGCGGACAACTTACTTGATTATGAACCATAGCTTGGTCCGACCCCGCACAGCAAACCAATTACACCCTAGTGAGTGTAAACACCGCGAGGGATCTGCAGTCGGCGGAGTCTCTCGGCGGCCCACGGGGCGTATGCGCGATGAGACCCAATGCACTGGCCTCCCGAGGGCTGCGCCACAGGGAGAAATCAATAGGACTTATCGATTCTTAAGCACAATAAACTATGTCAAAGTTAGGGGCGGACAATGCGAATGCTTGTGGACTGCCGATGGGCGGGCAAAGTGCCACCATTTAATTACTATTATTAGGAGGCCCTTCCCCGCCACATGGCCAAAAACCAGTGTCGTGTCCCCGCCGATCGGGCCCTGTTCAGGGTCATCAATCATACGCCCCCCAATAGCCCCGAACACCCGCGTCCACATCAATTAGCAACTATCCGTATATCTCATCCTGGCCACGGAGAGTTTGAGTCAGAGCTCCCATTTGTATTGAGCCCTCTCCCATTACGCCACTGGTCGGTGGTCACTGCGTGTTCGGTTCTGATTCACTGAGGCAACAGCCAGCAGGACTTCGTATCCGCACATCTGCATACCTCTGATTCATGGAGTTGGCAAATATCTCTGCTGGCACAGGGATGCCATGACTCAGCGGTGACTTTGCAGTGACAGTACTCTCCTCTGTCTGTCGATGAAGTTTGGGTTTGCTTTGTTACTTTGCTTAACAAATGCAGGCCTTAGTTTTTGCTGTAACTAATTAGCTAAACACCTGTTTTTGCAGTTTGTTGGGTGAAATATTCTACATTTTTCTTAGTAAATAATGGTTTTGTTGGGATTTTTATACAATAACTACATACCTATTATACCCTTCAGCATATAGACCCAAATTTAATATAGATCTAAGGAAATAAGCAACTTCTTGGCACAACATAATTTGTGCGTTTCCTATGAATCACTCATGGATAGTTTATAGAGTGGAAAGCTCCATGAGAAGTCCCCAGCTGGAGCCTCTCCACCTGAGCCTAGAACCCATGGACTTCCCCTGAAGTGGGTACGTCGCAAACAGAAGTACGGACAACATGCAGGACAGTCAGACACTGACAAGGTTTTTCGCTGCAGGGATTGGGGATGGGAAGTGGTGCCTTCAGCGGCGGAGCTCGTAATTGCCGCAGCACATTTGCATGGCCGAAGGAGTTAATGGGGGTTGCCGGTGCCCGATTTGTTTGTTGGCTGTATTATTGTTACTGGCTTTGTGCGGGAACGTATTGTTGTTATTCGGTTGCTGCTGGCGCAGGCAGGTGTATCGGCGCCGTATAAATACGCTCTGTTGACGACGCCCGGGCTCCAATCCGCCGGTAGTCGCTGCTCCACGCCAGTCGTCCCTCGTCCGCTGCACTGGCTCCGCCTCGTGACCGGATTTCACTCAGGGAGTTGTTCTCGGCCAAGACCCCGGCCTTAGGGCGTAACGGCTGCTTTTTAGCCGGCTCATAATGCCAAATTATGCAACCACCGACTGCTGCTGGCGCTAGCTGGAAAAAGCGATAAGTGGACTGGGAAATAATAGCACACAGTCAGCCCGACAACTGTTCCTGACCTGCCGCCTCTGAAAGCGCAACATGTGGGCGCAGTGACGCGCATTCGAACGGGGCCCAAGCAGCTCATTAATATGCCCTGGAGTGCATTAGAAAAATCACCAGAGCTCGAGCCAGAAACCCACGGAAATCCAGAGAAATAACTGCTAAAAATCACCCGAGAATGAACTAATCCGAGGGACTGAGTGAGTCATGGCAATGGAGGACCGCAGCCGCATCTGGACCACGGGCAACACCAATCATGGCTTCTTCGGCGACAATCTGCAGCAGCAGCCCCTGCCGCTCCAGAGACTGCAGACACCGGGCAAGTACCAGAGCCTTATCTCAAAGGATAAGCTTGCGACTCCATTAGTCTTAAGCATTTAAGAACCTACTAGCTTTTAGGGCCTTGTCCTTGATTTTCTAGCATTGTCCCTCCCAAGCGTATGACTAAGATACAATTTATTTTAGCATCTACTGTATTTGAGCTAATGCTTGAAGAGTGTGAGTCAGCAGTCACTTATTCAACTTATGTTAATGTTTATATCGGGTTAATTAGGCAATTAGTGGCACTTTTACCCGCGAAATAACCACTTCAAATCGCTAACCGCAAGGCCTCAGGTAATCGATTGGCGTCGCCCCACGACGTGAGTGTGATGGGACACGATCTCCGGTACCGGCTACCGGAACAGGTTGTCGTAGAACGATCCAAAGCTCTTGATTTTCGTAGAGTACAGCCAGTTCGTGGCCCACTGGGCAGTGCCGACCATACTCTTCTGCTCAAGCTTGTCCTCGTCGTCGTCCATTGGGATTCTGGGGTTGCTGATGCCATCGTCCTCCGGTTCTTGCGCGTCTTCCGGCAGGGACGCAGCGGAGGCTGACCTGGGCAGCGGGCTGGTCCCCTTCTCGGTGGCTCTGGCGCTCGTCTGCTCCCTCAAGTGACTCAGCCTGGCCAGCTTCCAGAGCTTCAGGAACCGCTTGTGCAGGGTGAGGCCCACCATCATTAGAGCCACCGCCATGAACACGAGGCAGTCGAAGATCTTGCACACCGTCTCGTAGGGTCTGGCGATCCTGGCCTCGAATCTGGCCGCCCCCTCGAAGATGTCGATGCTGCGGTACACGTCGTCGGCCATGCCGAAGAGATTCCACTCGATCTCGGAGGTGTTGAACAGCAGTGCCGAAAGCCTGTGAAACATCTTGTTTTTTGGAAATTTTGGATTTTTAGAAATTTCTACAGGCGAGCAAATACATCTGACACGGGAATGAAGGTTACTATTCTATTGTAGAGATATCTGAGAAAGTATTTAAGGCCTCCTAAATAAGTAAAACGCGTGATTGTCTCTCTTAGCCAACAGAGCCCTGGCGTTCTTCATTTCACATGTAAATTTAGGAATAGGTCGTGTGGCTAGCTGGGCTCTGATTTTTAAATGGGTTAAATTGCTACCGGACACGCGAAATCGTTTCGCGACCATTGAACCCGACGTTGTCACCGACGTCTAACGCGGCTCCTGGCCCGTTGTCTGTGGCCGGTGCAATTCCGCAGTCGCAGGACCCCGCCAGAGTGACAGGTGTATGCATTAGCCAGGCGATTAGGGACACCCGGGACCTGGGACTCGGGACCCGGGGTGGCCTGCGAACGATCAAGATAAGAGCAAAGGAACACGACACTCGCATTCTGGTGGATTGACGACATTAGACTAATTAGTGTTAATAAAACGCGCCTCCCTCTCCCTGCGTTCGATTTAAATCAATTGTTCCAAGCTAATTGAGCTTCGAGCAGAGCAGGGCGCCGCAATTAGTAATCCCAGCTCGTTTGGAAACCCATTACAGGCAACCTGGGCCTCCTGCCGGCACCCGCTCGGGCCAATGGCAGTGGGAGCGGAAACGACAACGGCAGCGAGCATGGCAACGGAGCCGGAAATGGACCCCTGGTCTCTGCCACGCAGAGTGCCAATGGCAAGCAGCTTCCCTACCATCCCATAGGCCCTAATCTGGTGGGAGTTCAGTCCAGGTGAGTGTCCCATTAGCCAGGCTGGATTGGCAATCATTGGTAATTACCTGGATCTCGTTCAGGTTCCGTCGGAGCTACTACCACAAGGCGGTGCTGGGCGGCCTGCTGGCCCTCGTAGTCGTTCTGCTGATAGCAATCATAGTCGTAAGCCTAAGTCGTGAGTATTTCGTTAGTTTAGGATTATATTCCGCGGACTTTACTCACCCATCGCCTGCAGTTAAGAAATCCAGCTCGATTTGCCGTAGCAAGGAGTGCATCCGCACGGCGGCCAGCCTCATCTACTCGATGGACGAGCAGACTGATCCCTGTGAGGACTTCTACCAATTCACCTGCGGCCGCTGGGCCGAGGAGCATCCGCGTCCGGACTCTGTGACCTCGAACGACTGGTTCCGGGAGCGGCAGGCGCACATAATGCGCTTGGTGCGGGAGTTCCTCCGCTCCAATATCAGCAGATCGGAGCCGGAGGCCGTGGGCAAGGCCAAGACCATGTACAAGGGCTGCATGGACACGAAGCAGCTGGACGCCAGGGATCTGGAGCCGCTGGTGGGCTACCTGCTGCGCTTCGGCCTCCCCGTGCTGCCCACGTCGCTGAATCTAACCCTGGGCAGTGGGTCCAAGTATGCCGCCAGTGCCAACGGCAGCTACAACTGGCTGGAGTCCATAGTGGCCATAAAGCGGCACTTGAGCATGGATCTCATCTTCGGCTTCGACGTATTCCCGGATCCTTTCAACCGCACCATCAACCGGATTGCCCTCGGAACGCCGGAGACCGACTCCGCGTTTCCCTTGTGAGTAAGGAGAGCAAAGTTGAGGAGGCATACCAGAGGGAATCCTCAAGAGGAGTATTCCGTAGCGCTCTTATATCGAGTGTCCTTCCTCTCCCGCAGCAACAACGATGACTCGCACAAGCTATTGCGGAAGATCCACCGGAAGACCATCTTCATGACGGACAGCGACGACGACGAGGACGACAACGGGGAGGATCGCGAGAGCGAGGAGGAGGAGGCGGCCCGCCAGACCAGCGCCGGGATGGCGGCCTACCTGCACTACGTGCGCAAGGTCATCGAGAAGTACCTGCTGTACGTGGACCCAGAGGTGAACCAGGAGGAGGCCACCCAGGGCATCACCGAGCTGGTCAAGCAGGGCGTCAAGGTGGCCAAGAAGGTGCATGAGGTAGGCTCTGCTCTTTAGCCAATTAGTTAGCCAATTCATTAACTATTGGTACTGGCACAGTTAAAGGAAGATGCCGAGAACATGACCAAGCCCTCGAAGAACCCGGCGGACGACATTATCTACATCTCGCTGCTGGACCTGCAGAACCAGACGGACAAGAACATTGCGCCCAAGTCGATGCCCATTTGGATGCGCTACATGGAGCTGATCCTGAAGGGCACCAAGCACGCGGGTGATCCGCAGATGACCAGCAATCTGACCATCATCACCAGCCAGGCGGACATCGTGTACTTGCAGAACGTGGTGGAGTACCTGGAGGACACACCGGCCGCCCACATCGAGTCCTACCTCTGGCTGAGCTCCATCGAGGAGCTGGTGCTGCACACGACGAGTGCGATGCGGCTGCTCCACTCGGAGTACATGCGAGTGGTCATCGGCACGGAGGGCAGCACTCCGCGGTCCCTGTACTGCGCCAATGGAGTGAACAGTCTCTTCGGGATGGCGGTGAGCTACGTGCTGGCGGACGAGGCGTTCACCCGGGAGAAGCTGCCACGCGTGCAGCGGATGCTGAGCGACATTCGGCGCTCCTTCGACCGCCTGGTCAAGTCCACCACCTGGATGGACGAGGCCACCAAGCGAAAGACCATCCAGAAGTCCGCCGAGATGAAGAGCTTCATCGGCTTCCCCTCGTGGCTGCGCAATGCCAGCGCCCTGAATGCCCACTACGAGGGCGCCGAGGTGAACGCCAGCACGCACCTGGAGAACCTCATGGACTTCGTCCACTGGCAGATGATGGACAAGCTGAACGAGATGGACAAGCCGGAGCCCATCGGCTGGGCGACGTCGCCCTCGAATGTGAACGCCTTCCACACGTTCCAATCGAATGCAATCAGTGAGTGCACGGCACGGTCGAGAACGGCATTGTAGTACTTAATCCGGCGTTATCTCTTCCCCTGCAGCTGTGCCCATTGCCATTCTGCAGTACCCCTTCTACGACTTGGGTCTCGAGTAAGTCCACCTGCCGCTTGGCCACTTGGCCACCTGGCCCAGCACCGCGCACTGGCACAGTACACAGTACACTGAGCTGCAGGCACCTCTATGCACCGCACCTTGCACTAATCCCCCCCAGAATCGTTCCCTAACCCCGGTGATGCGCCGTGTCCTCGGCAGGGCGCTCAACTACGGTTCAATTGGCACAATCCTGGGCCACGAACTGACGCACGGCTTCGACGACAGCGGCCGGCGGTTCGACCGGGATGGGAACATGGTCGAGTGGTGGTCCAACCGAACCATCGACGAGTACGTCAACCGCACCGAGTGCTTCGTGGACCAGTACAGCCGCTACCACCTCGCCGACATCGATGAATACGTGAGTGGCGGGAGTCCGGGGATTCCTGCGAAGTCAACTTGGTTTATAGGGCCCTTAGGGAGTTTCTACTTACCCTCGCCCTCTGCTCCCCCGCAGATCGATGGCGAACTGACCCTGGGCGAGAACATAGCGGACAACGGCGGCATGCGGGAGGCCTTCTATGCGTACCGGCTCTACGTCAAGGAGGTGGGCCGGGAGCGGGCCAAGTTGCCGGGACTGGAGCACTACACTCACGAGCAGCTCTTCTTCATCTCGTTCGGGAATCTGTGGTGCGAGACCTACACGCCGGCGGCCTCGCGGTACGCCCTCACCGACTCCCACTGCCCCGGGCAGATGCGCCTCCGGGGAGTGCTGTCCAACTCCGAGGAGTTTGCCAGGACCTTCAAGTGCGCCCGCGGCACCCCGATGAATCCCAGCCAGCCCAAGTGCCGGATCTGGTAGGGCGCAGGCGGGGGGCGGGAGCGAACAGGAACAGGAACAGTCAAGTGATTTTTCTACATTATTATTATGTTAGTATTATTGTGTTAGTATAAGGCTTAGATCAACTGTACAGGAGTGTCTTTTGCTCGGTGCGAGGTGCCCGAGGTGCCCGAGGTGCCCGAGGAGGGCAATAAATGGCCACTCCACCTCCACCCACTGACCCGCCCGGAAGTAGACTACACCTTGAGTGAGAAACGAGAGTCGCCACACGACCATTGCATACTTTGGGGCTTTATTCCGCATCGAACTCCATTTGGATCCAGACATTTGTATATAAACCCTTAATCGCTATTACACTTTTAATGCGCATTACGTTCTTGGTAAGACTACACTGGGTCGACACTTACACTTACACACACACAACACACAGCACACAGACACGCGCACACACAACACGCACACAGCACACGCTCCGTGGGAGATTCGGTTCTTTGGTTGTCCGTAGCATCCTTCGCCTCACAGCTCCGTGCAGCTTCCGTTCAGGTGAGGCGGCGCACCTGCGACGGCTGCGCGGCGAGCAGGGGAGTCGTCCGGGGCAGGTGGGGCAGGTGGGGCAGCTACCGCAAAACTGACGTCTCTGCATGTGAAAATTGACTCTAAGCGGCGGGCGGGAAGAGATTGAGATGAGAGAGTGCAGGAGGATTAGAGCGATTAGAGGGGAGGATTCAAGGGCCAATTTATTTTACTAAGATTCTTCTGAAGACTCACCACTTGCATAGAATTCACTCGGTGCTTTCGCCTTGTGCTGATGTAGGTGGTGCAGGTGTCCACACGATTCAGACGCAGTTCCCCGTTGGTTCCTTCGGGTCCGTCGGTGGTGACACGTGGCATGGTGCGGAAAATATTGGAAACACTGTTAGCAAACTCGGTTACGCTTTGGCGGGAAGTTAACGGGAAACTCTAGGCGGTGCTCTGGGCATGCAGCAGGTGTGGCATGCTGGGGAATCAATCAGGGAATGCGGTAACATACTGAGGACACTTAAAGATGAGTGGGCCGAATCTGCCAGTTCGGAGCCATATAAAGCACGCTTGTTACTCAATGACCAACTACTCAATGACAGTGAACAAGAACTTTAAACAATGAAATATTAATTGGTTTTCACTTTCAAATAAGGTTGGTTAACTTGGTTTCAAATGATAAATGTAAGCAAAAGAACTAGGCTATAGTAGGCCAGTAAGCAAAAAGAACTAGGCTATAGTAGGCCAGTAAAGCAGAAAAGCCGAACAGGTGGAAGCCTGAGCCAAGCAGCCCAATCTTCGGAACGGTCTACACACTGAGAGGTTGGAAATGGTAACGGTAACGGAACGCAAACGGATACTAGAGAGAGTGGAGGGTGGCACCTAATGCGGATCTTAGGTTTCCTGACCAGCCCAAGCCCAATCCCACCGCTGACTTGGCGGTGGTTATGGTGCCTGAAGGCCATCTCACCGATAGCTCCCGAGCTGCTCTCGCCGCCGCCTCGCAGGAGGCGGTGCAGGCAGCAGCAGCGCCGCAGTCCGGGGACTCGGTGCATGATCTGCAGGAATCCGCCCCGGAAGCGGGCGTTCATGTAGCAGTAGATCACCGGGTTGTAGCAGCTGTGGGACATGGCCAGCCAGTGGAAGGCGAACCACACGTACGGCAGCGGCACCCAGTTGGCGAACTCCTCGTCGTTGAGCAGGAGCTGGGCGAGAAGTCGTTATCAGTAGGGTTATCAGTATCAGTATCTGTACTGTACGGAAAATGCTACAACTTACCTGCAGGATATTGAAGGGCAGCCAGCAGCTGGTGAATACAAACACCACCGTCAGCATCATCTTAACCATCTGTAAGGAAAGGAGAACGTTAGGGAAGCCATATTTAGTCGAAGGACACTAGGACACTAGTCGGGTCTATTTATAGGACTCTGCGGTCGTGCACCTCGGCCTTTGTCTGCCTTTTACGACCTAGGACACATCCCCGCATGTGGCGGAATCTTTGCTGATCTCAGCCTGTGGAGCCGTAAAACTCACGAAAGGGCCATTAAACTGGGCGAACGAGTTCGGGTCTATTTATATCTGGCAAGAGGCAAGAGGCAGTGACTCGCTTTTACGGCCACTTGAAACTAATTTTTATCGGGGCATCTTTAAGTCCAATTATGAACTGGTCCTTAAGGGACATTCTTCGAAAAGACCGCCTGAACTCTGCATTCTTTATTTGACACGCACACGCAAGTCAGCCGTAAAGTCCCGGAAATGATTTTGTTTGTCAGCTTATGACAGGTGGAGGTTGCCCCGCGAAACTCCACGTGCCCAAGGCAGTGCTTTTTATCCTGTTCAGTCGAACTTTTTCACACACAGAGTGTGTCAGTCAGACAGCCATAAAAAGTTACCCAATTCAGTTCGCTTTCCTGCGACACAAAATTCGGCGAATATGACGACATGAGTTGCTCCAACGACGAGCCCACGTCTCTTCGACGTGACCACCTGATAAACTACTCGTAAAGGTTTACAGCCTCAGACAAGGTAGAGACTGGAGCTCAGCTCAGCTCCCAGCTCGGCACTTGGCAAATAGTTACCCAAATATTGGCAAACAATGGAGTCGAACTTTGGAGAACCTAGCAACCTAACAAATCTTTACCTTTTAAAGAGAGATGCTTAGAACAGGTAATTCTCTAAAAATGTCCGATTTCTTGGCAACTAATCAATACTTCCAGTGATATACGTGGCCCCCTTTGTTCCCAGTGTAGCAGCCAAGAGATCAACGTCAAAGTCTTTTAGCACGAGAGCATTTGATTGCGATTACCCCTGAAGCTGCCACTAATGATGCAAAGGGCAATATATGACAATAAACGAATCAATGCGAGATTCGCATTGTGTCCTGGAGTTCAGATGAATTGAATCATATTTACATGCCAATATTATGGCACAGTCGCCGACTACAGATGCGCATCTTGCTCAACAGCGGCGATTATGAATTGATTCGAATCTCAGCTGGCGACAGTTTTCCGCTTAGCCAAGCTCCGGCAGTTGGGTTTTATTAACTCGGCCGGCTCCGTTTTATTGGCTGAAAGGCTAGCTGGCACCCAAGTTGCCAGTCGCCCAGTTGCCCAGTTGCTGGGGGTAACGTGTTAACGAGTGCTCAACGAGGCCATTGGATTCGTTTTAATGCCTCGTTAGGCGAGGGAGTGTTAACAATGTCAACATTAAGTATACGCCGCGCTGTGCCGGCGTCTAAACAACGCGGGATGCAAACAGAGCGAAGCCAAGCAAGCTCGGCCCGTAATGAATGTTTCTTCAAATATGTGTGCGGCGGCGTCTGGACACTCGTCTCCGCCAGCGGTGACCTTTGGCCCCGCCCGTGGCAGTGGCCTGTGGCATGTGGCATGAGCCCGGTGCCTGCCTGTTGAACCCTGGCCCCAGGAGCTTTCCCTTCGCCCGCACGGAGAGGAAATCCCAATTGCTTGGAATGAGTGTGCTATCTACAACAGAAGGTTTGTTATTCCTTATTTTATTTAATTTATTTTTACGTATCTCTCCAGTACTTATATTTATTTGCTGTCATTTCTCTCAGTGCTCTCGGCAAGTGTGGGTGGAAACTGCAACGTCACCCGGCGATGGAGGAGCCTGTATGCCCCCGGGTCAGCTCGAGTGCTATATGACTCTCTCCATTATGAGCCGCGAGTGGAATTTCAGCGCCTGCGGCTGCAGATTCGTCTTTATTTTCTGGTAGTTGGTTTGGGCCACTCGGCGAGACAGTCTCACGGCTTAATTGCTTGGCTCCGGAGGCTGCCGGCCTTAGCTGCAATCATCACAAGACCGTTTGGCTGTTTCGGTGGCTGGCTCGGGTCTTGTGTTGGCTTTGAACTGGTTTAATGGCCCGTCTGGGCTTACATAAAGCAATGAGCTCATGTCCGGGACTCGGACTCGGTACTGGAGTGTGTAATTCATCAAAATCAAAATGATTTCATGCCCACCACACCCACAAGAGCGGAGGAACTGGGCCATCAAAGTCTTAAGCTGACAAATGAGCTTGGATCCGCTCCGTCAATGGGGCCGACAGTGCTTCGACCCGGGCTCCGATCGAAATGGAAAGGAAAGGCTGGCCTAATGAGGTGCAAGGCGCTCTCCGCTCGTCCCTTCCCCCAAAGCTAAGTCGCTAATTAAATTTCCCAGCACGTTCAGGGGGGAATAAGTGGCTTCTGCTTCCAGGACTCCGGACTCGGACAGTTTGTTTAATTAATGCAGGAGTCAGGTCTGGCCAGGGTTGATTGCCTTTTAAGTGCTGAGAATACATTTATTTTTGGGTGAACTTGTCGCATTCAATTGCCTTTCAACGCCCCTCAGATTGTGGTTCGATGAAGACCCCAACAAGCCCAGTTGCAGGAGCCTTCTTAATAAATAAAACGCATTTATAGAGGCCTCTCATGCTGCTTTGTGCCGTAAGTAAGCCCCCTGAATTCCGCGTTTGTTTACCTTTTCGCAAGACTTAATTTAGTTACGTTATTTGTTAACAACTGACCAATCAGCACACACAAAGGAAGGGGCGTAAGCGCATCAACAGGTTTGATGCCTCGTTACTTATATTACTCTCCTGGTGTTTTTCCATCTGCTTAGCCTAATGCCATTGAGAGCGGACTGATGAGTCAACACAAAGACAGTTGGCCGCCAGCTTAAAGCCGACTTTCATTCACTAAGCGTCGCACTTTGCGTGGGACCATCAACTGGTGGAAATATAAACCATAAACTGTTGCCGCCTCGCAATTGAGACTGGTAACTGGTAACTGGTAACTGGTAACTAGACCAGTCAGCGATGGCAGTCATTAATCACTCCATTTCACTTATCGATTAGCTCGTGCCCGGAGCGATCTTTGGCCTGGCCAATTCCCCGAAGGTTCAGACCCGCATGCCTCTCGGCCGGTGGTAATTGAAGCCGAGTTTTAATTGCCAAACGATTGCGAAAGTGCTAGAGAGTGAGGGCGCGAGAGGGCCAGCTTGTAACAGCTTTTGGCAACCGAAAAAGCCGCAACCCGAAACTGAGTGCGCACCCAGCTCTCTAATCGTCTTATCCGTGAAATGGCCAAAAATCAAACGGCCATTAAACAATTCCCTCCTCGGCGGGCAGCCAACTAATCAGCAACTAATTTGCGCGGCAATTTACAGGCCAAGTTAGCGTCAAAATTCGTGTACACTTCACTTCAAAGCCTCGATGCCCTCTTCAATTGAATTTCCTTGTTTTTCGGCTAAGACTCTGCGTACGCTCGTTGGTAATTTCATGTTTACTTAACTGTTTAAAGCGGCTCGAAACTCGGCTTTAATATGTTGCCTTTAAGTGTTGCTTGGCGTGTTGCCTTGGCATGTTTACAAACATGTTGCGGGCAAGCGTGTTGCCAGCCATGAAATGTTGCACAAAGACCCACAGAGGGAAATACATAATTTCTGGCATTAAAGTGGCAGCTTTGGGTTAATGAAATCCAGGCTATGAAGGTAAAGTCCCATAGGAAGCTTAACATACCAATTTCCAGTTTCATAGGGATTATGTGCAGGGAGTATCTTTAATTCTACGGCTTCATTTGAAAGCCTAATAATAAATAAAGTCAAATGGTTGAATGTTCTTTGAACAAATCACAATTTCTGTGAAAATAATGCTTTTAAGTGACTCATTTTGCCGTTTAAAGAATATTTAAAATTCGGCTTTACTCATATTTTCTATGATAATTCAGGGTAGCCAAACTTGAAGCCAATTTGCTGCACTTTCCTTGGCCGGTGAATATAAATGAAGTGGTCGAAATAGCAAAGTGACTACCGCAAAGTATCGTAAAAATCCAAAAGCCATTAAAAATAATCAAATAAAAGTAGGAGGGGCGAAATGGGAGTGGCAGCGGCGAAGGGCGACTTCAAATGGGCCTTCGTTCGCTGCAATTATATATGTATGTGAGTCTTTGCCAGGAAAAGGAGCAGGTCCTGAGCTCCCTGTGGTAAGCCATATTGGACGATAAAACCGAATAAGACCGAAGCCCAGAAGCGTTTTTCGCGGAGTTTCTGAAGTGGTGCTGCGTACGGGTGTATTTTACATACACAGTATATATTATATCCGAGGCACGTGAGCGGACTTTTACTTTTACGACCGACATACATTATAATTAAGCCGAGGTCTCCCTCGGAGTGGCGGCCACGGAGCAGGAGCAATTAATTAAAGCGCCCAAAGTGTCATAAACCGTCCGAGAGAGCTGTCAATTAAATGCGGAAAGGTTTCGGTTCCGCCTCGCCCTGTGCCCCGTGCCCCGTACCGCGTACCCATGCCCCGTGCCCCATGCCCCATGCCCGTGCCCCGAGCCCCGTGCTCCACACCCAACATGCGACTCCTCCCAATTGCTATCTCCGCTGACCTCGCGGAAGTGTTGCGGCTGCGATTTATTGTGGGCGTGTCACTCGCAGGCGGGAAACTCGAAAAGCGTCCCCCCGAGTGAAGAATAAAGGTCATAAAAATTGTCCGCTTATGCCGGAGCATATATATGGAGCATGTATTTGGATAAGAAGGGAGCGGAAGTGTTTGCCCTCGTTGTCCTCGACAGGGATCCGATGCCGCTCGTGTTTGCCTTGTGCGCCCTCGGACCAAATTGAATTTTAAACATTTTTCAGCTCCCATAAATTGCTTTTCCTCGGCCGGCTTTTCGCTTCGCCCCCGCAACGTTTTAACACGACTTTCTGCTGACACTCGATACGGGTGTTCCGGCGGCTCTCACTCATTCGTCCATATTAAAATTATTTTATTTATTCTTCGGCTTATTCCTGCGCGGGGAGCGGCCGTCGTGTCTCACAATCTTTAATATGTTTTTGTTGACGCCTTATTTATGCCAAATTTCCCCGGGAAAGTTTCATTTCTTTCAGAATTCTGTGAGTAGCCCAACAAAGGTGGCACTGAACTGCACTTCACAGGGATTCTTTCACTTGCCCTGGAGCAGCTCAGCTAAAGCTATGGATTGTCGTCCTGCAGCCGGGGCAACGGTGCGTATGAGGGCTATGCAAATCCAGTTGCCGAAGTTTTGAAGTGCACAGCACGAGGAATTTAACAGCACAATGGAAGGATGGAAGGACATTTTCCCGGCAGGATGTGCACCAATTTGCGACAATGTTGCGGACCCAGGAACTTTTCAAATTGCCCCACTGGAGGCGGCTTCGGTGGGCAGGAACTGGACAGGAACCTATGTTTGAATTATTGGAGTCACATGTACCCACGCAGGTTCCCTGCTTGCCGCATGCAAAGCGCTGTTTCAGGCCGGTCTCCTCCTGTTTTTGGCCAATTGGAGCCGGCAGAAAAACACGTTCGCCGGTTTACGGTTTACGAGCCAGCCAGGAATAGCCGCTCCACGTGCACCGTGTATCAGGCTTGGAATGACATTGTTCTCCACATTTTACGACCCACTCAAACACGGCAAGGTCGAGCCGCAGTAATTAGACTTATTGAAATGCCGTCTGACAAGGCTCAGGCCCACAAATAAATGCTGCCTACTTATTACTTAAGGTTTCAGGGTCTTATTTAATTTTAAAATGCTACTTTGAGTGTAACTTTAAGAGGAAATACCCTTTATGAATGTGTTTTAACGAAAAACAGAAGAAAATTCTGTTTTTTCCTCGAATTTAATGACAAAAATTGGTGAAAATTAAGTGTCACAATAATAACTTTCACTTGGTTAGCCATAATAATAATATAGTGAACATGACTGATTTTAATTAAATAAAAAATTAAATTAGCATATTGCAATGAATACAGATAATCAGAATGTCAGTGAGCAATGGGAGAGTTTCTGACAGCAAGGCAACATTTTATTAAATCTCTAATTTAATTACATAGGTACATTGTTTGATTTGGGATTATTTAAGCCTTTGATGATGCTATTTTAGCTGAAAATTCTATTTATGCAGATACAAGCTCTCACTCTTTCACAGAATTGAAATATAGTTAATGCCCAAATAAAATGTCGCTGCCAGACCTTTTTGACCTATTCAGCTGCTTTATTTGTTGAAAATGTTGTAAAAAAGATTTTCGATAAGCCGAATCGTTCTGCAGGGCTAAGCCTTGACATGACGGATTGCCGTAGATTGCAAACAGTAATAGAAAAGGCTGAATCCGTGGCCATAACAACCATGGGCTTAGATCCAGAGCTGGCCCGTAGACTATGGAGCTGGAAACAAAGGCAGCGGCACAGTCTGAACTGAATTGAACTGAATTGTAGCTGCCAGGTAAGAGATAGTCCCCGGCAGCCGGTTAAGACATTTTCCTATTTGATTTTCCCCTCTTAATGTCGAGTATTCCATTTCAATGCATATATCTAAGGACTTCTTAACACCATAATTTAAAAAAAAATGGAATGATAGCCAAGTGCCGTACATATTCCGATTCGCCGTTAAAATCTTAATTATTCCAAAATAAAACATTGAACAAAATCAGAAAAAAAATTTGGCCAATTTTTCAAAATTTGATAAGGGGTTACATCATTAAAATTGTCAAAAATTGATAAAAAATTTATTTTTTATAATTCCGAATCTGAATATGCAGATTAATTAACTAACTAAAAACTACCACAGAAAAGCTTTCCGAATTGAAATTAAGGCCGTTTTGGCTTAGGTATGGTTATTTTGAACTGTGACTTGTCCAAAAAAATAGGGTATTAGATAGCTGACTCAAAAATGCGAATACTTGAGGTCTTCTGGAGAGCATAATTTGGCCAAAAATGGGTTGACGGCCAAATGCCGCATATCTTTCGATGCGCCACTAAAGTCTTATTTAATTAAGCAATGATTTTTTTCTTAACTCTGATTTGTCCAATAATTTGGGTAAAAAACTACCGATTTAAGGACCCAAAAATTCGTATATATGATGTCTTCTGGAGAGCATATTATGGCCAAAAATGGGTTGACGGCCAAATGCCGCATATCTTTCGATGCGCCACTAAAGTCTTAT
>VNKC01003771.1:0-18158 GCA_008042775.1 Drosophila pectinifera | reverse complement strand
CTGGAGAGCATATTTTGGCCAAAAATGGAATGACAGCCAAAAGCCATATATATTCCGAATCGCTGTTTTCGAGGCTGTTTTGGCCAAGTTATGGTTATTTTTAATTTAGCTTTGTCCAAAATTTAGAACTTAAAAACGACGATTTAAGGACCTAAAAATCCGCATACTTGCGGTCTTCTGGAGAGCATATTTTGGCCAAAAATGGAATGACAGCCAAAAGCCATATATATTCCGAATCGCTGTTTTCGAGGCTGTTTTGGTCAAGTTATGGTTATTCTTAATTTAGCTTTGTCCAAAAATTAGAACATAAAAACGACGATTTAAGGACGCAAAATCCGCATACTTAAGCTCTTCTGGAGAGCATATTTTGGCCAAAAATGGAACGACAGCCAAAAGCCATATATATTCCGAATCGCTGTTTTCGAGGCTGTTTTGGTCAAGTTATGGTTATTCTTAACTTAGCTTTGTCCAAAAATTGGGACATAAAAATTACGATTTAAGGACCCAAAAATCCGCATACTTGCGGTCTTCTGGAGAGCATATTTTGGCCAAAAGTAGAATGACAGCCAAAAGCCATATATATTCCGAATATATATTGGGTCCTTAAATTGGCATTTCTATATCCTAATTTTTGGATAAATCAAACTTAAGAATATCCATAAGTTGGCCAAAAGAGCCGTAAAAACAGCGGATCGGAATATATATGGCATTTGGCTGTCATTCCATTTTTGACCAAATGATGCTCTCCAGAAGACCTCAAGTATGCGGATAGTTTGGTTCTTAAATTTTGGACAAATCAAAATGAAAAATAACCATAACTTAGCCAAAACAGCCTTAATTGCAAGTCGGAAAGCCTTTCTCTGTTAGATTTGATTTGGTTAAACTGGAATTCATGATTATTTTTCCCTTTCGTTTGAGGTACCGTGCATTTTGGCACGCGATCATTGAGAGTCGCAATATTTTTTTTTAAGTTGGCCTCGAAAATTCCGCATGGCCGGCCCCCGCCAATATTTTAAATATTAACATGGCTCTGTAGTCTGATGGAGCGACTGGTTCATAACAAGTTCCAGCTCCGGAGCTCGCGCTTTCTGCAACGACTGATTTTCAAACCCCCTCCGTGTTCCACTTACCATCGTTCCGATGCGACGCTAGTTTGACATACATTAAAATGCCACAGTTCTGGCACATTTGCGATGCGCCGTTCAGTTGGTCACACTGGCGTTGATGAGTTGCCAGGGCTGTAATATAAATTATTTATATTTATGAAATATATGTCCTATATTTTGTATTTATTGAAATTAGAATATTCTCCAATAAGTTAGCCTTAAATAAGGTTAATGTATACAATTCTATGAAATTTATTTTACAAGCTTTTTCCTGAATTTGTTGTGTCTGTGCCGCCCTGGTAGTCCCGCTTTTTTCCAAATGAGTAAACAGTAAACACGAAGCAAAGCGGCTAAACAGATCGAATTACACATTAAAGCCCTTCGAAAGTGAAAGTTTGACCTTGAGCTTAAAGGCTTTGACTAAATTAAGCAACAATAAATACGTTAAATATGAATGGAGGCAGATGATCGGATGCTGACGTTAAATACGCGTTGCTTCTCTTTTTTCTTGCCAAAATATATGTAGATCTCTTTGTGCTTGTGCGGTTTATGTTCTTTGGTGTTTGTTAGGCGCGTGGCAAAGTGAATAAAATATTACTGGAGTATAATTGATTAGTTACTTAAACTGTAAGTTAACATTGTTACATTTTAGCCACGTTTCTGAAAGTAGTTAGTAAGTAAAGACATCTCGGTTTTGGCTTTTCATTAATATCTAACAAGTGGTTGTAGTTCTCGCTCTCTCTCTCTCTCTCTATCTCTGCGAGAGTATGTATGTATGTATTTGAAAGTTTGTTGTTTACCGTCGATGTGCATGGATGTGTGTGTTTTTACCGTTTTGAGCTTGCAACAAAAAGCTTGCTCGTACGAAAGGGTCCGAAAGACAGGGGACAGGACGGGACCTGGCTGTCAGGGCTTTCACGCCCACACGCTGCGCCTTTGCAGACGAATTTTCCACCGCTTTTACTCCATATGGCAAGTTACAGCTTCCTGGCATTGCAGGCCGTTAGTTCAACAAGTATAGAGCGTTTTTAGAAGCGCGTAAAAGAAAATCTGCACAAAAAGAGTGTGTGAAAAACCCAAAACGTCATCGCCTCAAAGTCTTTAATTGGGTGCTAAGAGATAAGCAAAGGCGGTATTAAAACCAGACATTACCTGCGGAGTGTAGCGAATCATCAAGTATACGCCATGTTGTTCTCATTGGGTGAGTGTATGTACGTACAGTCGTTCTTCCGTATGGCGAATCGAATGGGAATTGCGCTATGTGGAAGTAGCTGGTAGTTTTATTAAAAATAGGCAAGTTCGAAGGTATTACGTCATTTCTTTCTCAATATTTCTTTCGATGGAAGTGACAGTCTCTGAATCAATCCTGAAAAATAGAGAAAAAATTATGTTTTTGGGTGAAATTCGTCTTATTTTAATTATATTATTTAACGATATAATAGAGGGATTTTTTTATAATGTAATTTGTTGAAGTTACACAGCTCCCACCCTTAAATATGATACCTAGACACTGTTCATCTGTTCAGGTACCACTGTACTCCTTCTTTAGGTTCTATAACTCCAAGTTCTCTACAAGTTGGGTTTCGAGTTATAAAAGTTCCACTGCATTAACCCATTATTATAATGCATAGAACATTCAAGTCAAAGCCAAAGCCGCAATTGAAATGCAGGCAGGTCGGTGACAACAATAGTTTGAATGGAGCTGAGGAATGCAAAATTATAAATCCCGATTGCGCCCACCTCCTCCCCCTTTTCGTAACCAGCCAAAACAACCTGGTCCGGCATACTAACTAGCGTTTCTTGGCACCTATCCATCCATCCCCCATACCCCAACTGGAATTAACATTAAAAATCAAACAATTATCCCGAACACCGAACACCGAACAAAAATCGCATGCGATACGTTCGTGGGCGCGGAAAAAGCTTTCATTAACCGTCGCCGGGCGGCGGCTGGAAAACTTTAAATTCAGTTGCGCAGTGCACGCCGAGCTGTTCGGTTGTCTAAATCGTCGTGTGTCGTGTTAGTTAGTGTAGCCCTTTCCCCGTGCCGTTGTTGTTGTTGTTCTCGTGTTTTAACGCTGGAAAATTGCATGTGTTTTTCTGGTTAATTATTGCTGGTGGACTATTGATTAATCCGTGCACGGACACTAGGCATCAGACATGTCGAAGGACTCGGACGTGGAGCAGGCGGCGATGCCGGTGAAGGAAATCAAAGTTGCGCCCGCCATTCCGGAGGAGCCACCTGCAGCGGCGGCAACTCCAGCACCAGCTCCAGCTCCAACCACGGTCTCCACCACAACCACGGTGATCGCTGTGACCAATGGAGAAAAGCCAATGGAAGTGACACAAGTAGTAGCAACATCAGCAATACCAGCAACAGCAGCAGCAGCAGCAGAACAAGTGCAGCCAGCAGCAACAACTATTGGAGGCATTGAATTGGCAGCAACGGCAACAGGTAGACGACAGTGAATGGCATTGGATTGGGCTTCAAGTTTGATTAGTGTAAAGTAAAATCAACTAGCAAACAGCAACAGTTAAAGTCAAAAACACACAGCAAGAAAACGCAGAAAATTTTACAACCTAAATAACACTAGAGAACTCTAATGTTATTAACTTTAAATATTACTTTAAAAAGTTATTATAACTTCTGTAATACAGAAATAGAAAGCATATAGATAGACGCTTCCTTCTGAAACAATTATGAGTTCAAAAACTCTTATTTAATATGCATTTAATATTCTATCAAGAGATTACTAGGCCTTATGTTAAGTTATAGAAATATATAGAAATACCAGTTCAAGCCAGCTCTTTGTCTTGTGTTGTTGCAATGGTAATAATTGTGAAAAAGGGTGCATCTATACAAGGTGCATATATACAATTTGGTAAATTAAAATATTTTTATTCACTAAAATCTTTTCCTCTATATATATTTTTTTTTGCTGTGCAAAGCTTAGTTTTTAGTAAAAGTTAAAGCAAAACGCACCAAGCCAGACCCAGAGAAAGAGCGACTACTGCAATGCCTCAGACTTCTCCTCGTTTTTTCACCTGCCTCTCATCACGACTCATCGAAACCAGCTGAATTTCACTTTAGTTTTTCAGCCTTTTTATTTATTTTATCTTCGCTGTCTTCGAATTTGTACGCTTTTCCAAAGTCGTCATCGTCGAGTTTTACTTTCTGTGCGCTTATGTAGATTGTTTCTTTTTCAAATTTTGCGCACGATCTGCTGCAACGCTTTGCTGCTCACCATCGACCGCCAACAAACTATCAACAGCCAAGGCAGCGGCGCCTGGGCACGCCCACTTAACCCTAATAATTAACAATCATAATCGCAATTAATGTGCCAATTAATTTCTCCCGCCGAAGACAAAGAGATCCCAAGTCGAAATGGAGCAAAGTAGACCACAGCAGAGCCGTCGAATTTATTGAATAACTGGGGACGACGACGCGTGGCCACTGCCATTTGTAGGCATTTATAATTACGACTGCACATTCGCTACAACTGTCTCTGCCCACTTATCAGTCAATTTACAAGTTAACAGCTAACGGCCGAGGCTTATTTGCAGTTGGCTCGAGTTTGTAATTGAAACATCATTTGCATACAAAACTTCAATTAGGTTGGCCCTTATCGCGGGTGCAAGTGCACCTGGAACGTCTGATATGGCAGGGTTTTGGCGGAAATGTTATGACATCTTAAGATTCTATAAACACACCCACACACACAGCGCTAGTGCATCTGGAAAGACCGATTTAACAGTGTTTAAACCAAAATGTAGTCTCCAACTTACTTGAATTCATTACCAAGTATATTTGAAGATTTTTTAGTAGGAGAAAAACTCTTCTTCTAACCTCCACTTATCATAGCTCTTCCTAACATGAATGAAGGAATTTAATTTATTTAATGTGCCACTTCGCACATCATATATTGGACACAAGTTCGCTAGATGCTATTTAAAGCGCTTTAATATCAGATGGTTAGACTATCTCGAGAACATGCTGATAACACTTTTCCGGCTGCCAGATAAAATGCGGAAAAACTCTCTCGCGGGTGGCACAAAAATTAATGTTGAGTAAACAAATAATGAAAGTGTTTATCCACGAATTAGCCTAATTAGGCCTGCTGAGCGGCCCGTGGAGATGGCATTTGGGGCTGGGCCGTACGGTGTCTGGTCCGAGGCTGTTCCCATAAATTTTTAGCGCCAGCCAATATGTTGAGATCTCGTCAGTGGCATTATTTATTTGCTGGCCGTATCGGATTGCTGGCGACAAAGGAGCTCGTTTGTTTTTGTGGAACGATGCAGCTGGCCGTAAACGGTTGATCTAGATCGCATATATCGCACAAAATTCGATAGAGGGAGAACATAATATAAACATAACTCTCCCAGACTAGGGACCAAATCAGAAAACGATGTTGATTTAAGAACGCTAAACCTCTTGGTATTATTATAAAACCCATAAACTTTTGTAAACGAAAAAGTGCACTTGGTTATAAATAAACACAGTTACATACTTTATAACTGACAGCTAGGAGCTGTGAAATTGAATCCCACATATGGAGGAAGTCTCCAAGGAAGCTCATCTCTTCAAATAAGATGTGTTGGATACTCCACACTAAAAACTAATATAAATAAATATTTACAAAATAAAAAATACACTTTATAAAGAAATTTCAAATAAAATAAAAACAAAATTTCAAGCTCAGATAACCGATTGAAAATTCACAAAAAGGGTCATTTCCCAAAGTCAAAAACAATTACAATTAAATAAGAATCAGACTTAATAAAAATAAGATGCGTTCACGTAGAGCCCAGAAATGATCATGAGAGACTTCTGGGCAGTCGGTCGACAGGTCAAGTTGAATTAAGGGCCACAGCCTACTTGATTTACAATTTATTTTAAACTTACGGCGTCAGCCTTGGATAGTCGCCTGTTATCGCCAAGTATTTGGGACTTTTTTAATCGACGACAGGTGGTAACTCTAGTTTAGTACAAGTTAAGGCACAGACAGAAGCTATAAGCCAAATATGTATATGTAATGGCCTGTACTCGCGTGTGCGCTCGAAATCTTTACCCTTGAGTTGTGCGATTAGATCGCTAAAATGCGTGGAATGCGTAATGTTCGCTTAATGGAATCTATTTTTAAATCCCATCTTAATTTCAGGCAGCGGAAAGGCCACCATGGACCCGGCGCTGATCAACTTTAAGGTGCTCTATGTGCTCACCCAGCTGTGCGGTTTGACGATGATCGTCCTGGTGGGCACTTGGATCGGCCAGCACTTCGGCGGCCTGGGCGGCACCGACAATCCCAAGCTGGAGTTCAACTGGCATCCGCTGTTCATGACCATTGGCTTCATCTACTTGTATGGAAACTGTGAGTAGCATAAATGCAGCAGCGGAAGAGGTGCCACCACTCCGCTCCCATTGGTTAACTACAATCCCAATGGTTATGCCCACAGCTATACTGATCTACCGCGGCTTCCGCACCACGCGCAAGAAGACACTGAAGCTCACCCACGCCGGCATCCACATGGCCGCCTTCATTCTCACGGTGATTGCATTGAAGACGGTCTTCGATTCGCACAACCTGGCCAGTCCGCCCATCCCCAACCTGTACTCGCTGCACTCGTGGCTGGGCCTGTCAGCGGTGATCATATTCGCGCTGCAGTATGTGGCTGGGTTCGTGGCCTTCCTGGCGCCCGGGCTGCGGGAAAACTACCGGATTGCGATGATGCCGCTGCACATCTACTTTGGGCTGTTCGGCTTTGTACTGGCCATTGCCAGCGCCGTGATGGGTCTCACCGAGAAGGCCATCTTTGCCATGTGAGTATAATGGTTTCTTATGTCAAAAAATGATTATTAATTCCATACTCTACAGCACAAATCCCCCGTATTCCACGCTGCCGCCTGCTGGAGTCCTGGCCAACGTGATTGGCGTTCTGTACGTGGTCTTTGGAGCCTTGGTCGTCTACCTGGCCACAGAGCCCTCTTACAAGCGCAAGCCCATTCCCGAGGACACGGCCCTGCTTAACTCTAGCTCCGCTAATGAGTAAGGATCCATTTCCCGGGCCCCAAACCAGCTGTATTGCTTACTAAAGCTACAAAAAAAAACTGTGCACAAAACCAAACGAAACCGAAACCTGATCCACACGAATGGTGCTTTTTGTTGAGGAATGAAATGGAAGTGAAGATGGAAGCTGGAGGTGGAGATGCGTGCTGTTTGTATTCGTCGATATGCATGTTTTATCCGTAGCAAATATATAACTTAATGACTATGTATGGTTCTAAATTATCCACATACGTATACTTGGATCACCAGTTGTGCAAAGATTTCAGCGAGTGCTCAAATCTAAATTACTTAACCTCATGAAGAACATTTGCTTTGAACTGTATCTATGTGTGTTATGTATACTTAAATAAATCTATATTGATACTAGTCCACGCTGTTCATGTTCCCCCTCCTTAACCTTAAGCTTTTACTTACCTCTTTTTCCGACTTTTCATGTATTTCGCTGGCCGCAGAATCATTTGTGGTTATGTGATGTAAATGAACTCTAGATGGTCACTCAGAGCCACAATGTAGGTGGGCACCTCACCAACACCCTGTACTTGCGTCTGTCCGCGGTAATTACATCGGACGTTGAAGTGGCGCAGGGCATGGGCGGTGTTCTCAGTTACTTGGATGGAGTCCAGCACCCCCGTAAAGTTCATCCGGGAAGCCATATTGACAGTGTGTCCCCAAACATCGTAGTGTGGCTGCGAGAGTCCCACAACACCGGCCATCACGGGCCCGTGAGAGATGCCTGCGAACAACAATGGGTGGGTTAAAATGAGATTTGCGACTTGGTGGTTACAGCTCACCGATCTTGAGACTGCCCTTCAAGGGAGAGTCGTACTCGACGAACAAACCTCTCGAGCGGATCTCATACATGGTGCGCAGTAGGTCCAAGGCGAATTCGGTCATAGTCAGGACAGCGGTAGCATTGTTACTGGGTCGTTGCTGTGATGGTTGTGACCGTCCTGCGTCGTCCTCGGCCTTGGCAAAAGGAACAGTAACTGCGAGAGAGAACAGAGAATAAAAATATATGTATATTAATACTAGCATTACATTTACCGGAAGTCTGCAGTTTCTCAGAATCATTCTCGGGCCCCGTCGGAATGTTGATCGAAAAGTCTGTATTGTGGTCCACCTCAAGGCCACAGGCCGCCATATACGTCCAACCCATCACCTTGATCTTCTCGATCTTGTAGCTGTTCCGATAGTTGGACAGAAGGTCATCAAAGTAGCAGATGAACTCGTGGAGCACCCGGAGCCCGGCCCTGACTACCTCGTAGTTCTCGATGGAGGCGAACATTATGGCCACATTGGAGAAGTTCTCGTAGTACAGCTGATCCTTGTGTCGTCCCTCCTTAAAAACACCCACCACATGCGAGGGCAGGAGATTGGCCATAATGATCTCAATGGAACGCGTCTTGGTCTGCGTCTGGAGGTGCTTCTTTTCATAGCACACGCGCATGCTGCAAACCCTGGCCTGGTGAGATGGTGTCCAAAATTCGGTCGTCTTACTCACAAAAACATCGCCTTCATGATGTAAGTGAGCTGCCGCTCCCGTACAACCAGCAGGATGAAGAAGGTCACCAGATACCAGGTGTGGGCGTAGTCCGATCGCAGGCCAATATCCGTGGTCCTCGATCGCTCGAAGGCGAAGCCGTAGTAGGCGTGGATCGTGCCCAGGTGCAGGCCGAGAATGGTGAGGCCCACGCCCAGCTTGATCATGAGCGGCACGCCGATGATTACGAACAGGAGGCTGAGCACAACCACCACTGCGTAGGTCACCGCCTGTCGGAATGTAAGGCGAAGAATGGTGGAGCTGTAACTTTAGCATTGCCAAACCTACCCAGGGCATGAAGCAGAGCGACTTGACCTCAGCTTGGTGCAAGTCGGCGTCAATGATCTCCATTTCGAGTTTGGCGATATTGCAGGAAAACTGCACCGAATAAAAGAGATGACAATACAGTGGCCAGGATTGGTCAGTAAGAGGATACGCACCGCTTGATGTGAGGTCATCATATAGCAGAGCAGCAGTACCAGGATAGCAAGCGGGATCCGTACCAGGATAGATCGCTCGATGAGTTCCGAGAACTTGAAGAGCCAGCGGCTCAGGAAGATCGGTTTGGACATGGGTGTGAGCCGGCTGCACTGCAGCCCGAGCTTCTTGTAACCCGCACCGAAGCACAGGAGCAGCAGGATGGCAATGCCCCCGAGCATGATGCCGTGGGCGAAGGCAGTACTTCTAAGGATTTGAGGTTGCGGAGCTTCTGTTTCCCTTCGTGGCCTTAAGCTAAACTCACGAGGTAACTCTGGACATCAAATAGACAGTGACTCCCGCGCACAACACGAACACAATGCTGTACTTCATAATGAGGTCCGGCTGATTGTGGAATCGCCACTCCATTTTCCAGCTGCGGAAGGTGGTGAAGAGGTAGTGCAACTGGGTGTTGAACAAGTACTCATTGACCAGGCTCTCGCTCTGGCCGGGCTTCCTCTTCTTGCTCCTGCAGAGAGCCTCACCACCCACTGGCATGTGCTCCACCTCCAGGATCATTTCGCGCTGCGCCCTAATCTGGATCTCTTCGTAGACGCTGCTGGACCCCAGGCGGTATGAGCTGGGCGTAGGGTCGTTGAGATCCTCTTCCTCCTCAGAGGCCATTTTTTCTAAGTCAGGTTTCCGACTGCTGACCAGATACGTGGTTATCTGCGCTCGCTGCAGAATGAGGTCGCTCCTGGCCTTCTCGGTACCCTCCTCGTAAAAATATGCGTTGCCCAGTAAGCTTAGGGTTGTGTTGGACACATGAACCAGTCCTGGACGTCCGGACGACGCCAGGCGATTCGTGATGTCCACGTCCGGTGACCAGATATCAAACTGCCACTTGGTATGCCCGATGATGCCTGCTACGACCTCCCCCGAGTGCACGCCGATCCGCAAATTGATGTTTAAACCCCGCCGTTGGCTCAAGTCCTCCGTTATACGGATCATCTCCAGAGCCTGGTCCACACAGCATGCGGCGTGGGCTGGAAAGTAGCTAGGGATACCAGCGACGCAGTTATAGGCGTCGCCCTGGAACTTGATGCGCACCGTCCTGTTCCGATTGGCGGCCAGGTCGTAGTTGACAAACAGCTCGTGCAAGATCTCCACCAGCTCACGCGCCTCCAGAGTGGTGGTAAGATGGGTGTAATTCACCATATCAGCCACCAGGATGGACACCTCCGGGTGAGGTTCCAAGTAGAGAAGGCTTCAGCAAAAGAAGGTTATATAAAGAGGAGACACCATCGAGCTAACTCACCCGGCCCTTGCAACATGTTCACCTGGGGCAAGGAGCTCGTCCTCGATGCGATTAGCTATAACCTTTTGCAGGGTTCTGGCCATTTTAAACGGCATAATTGACTTCACCAGGGCCCTTTTCTTCTTCATTGTCATCTGCGGGATGTCAGGATGCCAGGATGCCAGGATGTCTCACTAAGCTCCAGGGACTCGATAGCCTACTCACGTTCAGCACAATGTTCTGGTAGACCAACTGGTAACGACAGAGGATCGAACGTCGTCCGTAGTATTCCCGCACCACGGTGAAGAAGTGCAGGACCAAGTTCAGGAAGATCAGATAGATTGCATAGAGGGCCAGTGTGGGAACCATTCTGTTGTTTCGAAGGTTCCAGGCCATGTACGAGAAGTAAATGAGGGAGACGGTTAGACCGAGCAGATAGACCCTGCCGTTCGCCAGGAGAGTGATGGGCAGGAACATGTACACCGACACAAGCACCACATGGTCGTAGCACGGCACCAGCGGATACTCAACCCAGAAAGTGATGGACACAAATATGTCTTCGAGAAGGAAGTCAGCGTGTTGATCATCACAAATATTCCTACCTACCCGCCAGCACGAAGACGAGGGCCATCGCCCAGCTGGTCGCCATGTTGATGCCATAATAGTGATCCATGTCGCCCTTTAGACTGGGACACATTATGAGGGGAGTGAGCAGCATTACGACCGCATACGGAATCACAGAGAATATGGAAATATTCTGAAGCAATATAATCGTTGTACTTAAAGAGGTGCAGAGTTCAGTAGAGTGCCCCACCTTAACCAGGCTAAAAAGCAGTATGATGTGAGCGAGCAGCAAGATCTCGATAACAACGACAAAGGTCCTCACATTGGACACCGCAGAGAGTTGGCAGTACCGCTGTAGGATGGCCTCCAAGCCCAGCTCCCGGCACTTTAGCTGGAAAGCAAGGAGGCTGCTTGAGGTGCTCCTTTTAAGATGGTAACCATACCCGCAGGTGCCGCCACTCCAAGGCTTTAATGTTGCTCAGCGAACGATAGTCGACCACATCTTCGTTGAAGGACGGGATGTCCATTGCTCAAGGATTTTAACTAGAATTTGTAAGGTATTTAATTTACATCAATAATAGACAAGGCCTACTTTAACCTAACAGTGTTACAGCTTCAATCCTTCCCCTATACTCGGCCCCTATCTGGACTCGTGGATATCTTATTTTATTATAATATATACACGGAATGCCTTAATCTAATCTAGTAAATTCAGCTAGTCTTCTTTGGTCCCCGTGGGCGGACGGTGCGGCAGGAACTCGTAGTCTTTGTCGGTCCCAATTATGTAGGTGGGGATGTCGCCGCGTCCCTTCACGAAGGTCATCCCCCGGTAATTGCACTGAATGTTGAACTCACGCAGTTTGAGGGCCGTGTTCTCGGTGACCTGAATCTGGCCCGGCACCCCGGTGGAGTCCATGCGCGAGGCCATGTTCACGGGATTACCCCATATGTCGTAGTGCGGCTTGGAGATGCCCACCACACCGGCCATGGCCCGTCCGTGGGAGATGCCAATCCGGAGCATTCCGTAGTCGGTGCTGCCCGCATACTCCGTTTGCATGTTCTCCGCGTTGAAGCGTCGCATCGTCCGCATCAGGTCCAGGGCGAATTCGGCCATCACCCGGACGACCTCGCTGCTGCTGTTGCTCCCGTTCTGCGTGGTGCTCATCCGCGGCTGACTCGTCACCACATTGCCCTCGTACTGACCCCGCTCCAGGTCGAGATCCAATGCGATATTGCTTCCGTTACCGTACGGCACGCGCTGCACTCCGTCGGCATTGGAGCTGCGGGCCCCGTCGTAGCGACTCCTCCGTCCATTGGGCATTAGGGAGACATTGCGGAACTTCATCTGGGGGGCATTAACCTGCTCCGAACGGGACACGTCCAGGCCACAGGCTGCCATGTACGTCCAGTTGGCCACCTTGATCTTTTCCACTCGCAGCGACTGGGAGTATTTGCTTAGCTAAGGGAAGTATTGAAGTAAGGCATTTAAAATAAACTTTTACCAGGTAAGAATCCATGTAGAACCTTGCTGGCTTATCAGTGAACTAAGGTATCTCGTGAGATGATTGATTAGCTGTCAATACTACCTAGTTCCCTCGTCATCTTTGGATATACATAGCTTGATAAGATGGCAATTACGCACTCTAAATTTAGACAGACTCTAAAAGGGATTCACCGAAGGGAAGTCACTACTACTCACCACATCGTCAAAGTCACAGATGATCTCGTTGAGGACCCGCAGCCCGATCTTGTCGGTGTCAAAGTTTTTGATAGAGGCAAACATCACAGCCACATTGTCGTACTCCTCGTAGTAGAGTTCGTTCTGCAGTTGGTTGGACAGGTAAAAGTCAGCTGGAAGGCACAATTGAATGTATTAGCTTGGGGTTTTTGAGTCACGCTGTTGACCTACCGACGTGCGAGGGCAAGATGTTGGTTAAGAGCACTTTAATGGTGTCATTGGTGATCAGAGCATCCTCCTGCTTCTTCAGCAGCTGCCGCTTCCAGCTGTTAAATCGAAATAATGCTGGGTAAGTCAAGAGTTAGCTACCCTAGTTGCAGTACTCACTTGTAGTCCACTTTGGCTATGAACTCCGTTTGCCGCTCCATCAGGTGGAAGATGCCCAGCGTGATGAGCATCAGCAGGATGTGCGAGTACCGAGCATTGAAGTTGACGTTGGTCGAAGGACTGTTGGCATAAATATAGTTGAATTCAAACACCACCAGCGCCGCATAGGCAAACGTGATCAAAGCGGAGAAGCAGGCCTTGATGATGAAGGGTATTCTTGTGAAGAGGAAGGACATGCCAATGATCAGGGTCATGCAGTTGGTGAGGATCTGTGGGAGGTAAGTAAACAGCCTTATTAATATGTGAATTCATGGTCTCTGCAGATTTCGCCCACCCAAGGATGGAAGCACTGCACCCGCGCCTCGATACTCGGATCATCGTCCTCATAATCGTCGTAGCTGCTGCATCCCACCACCTGCATTATGGCCACGGCCACGTAGGAGAAGATGATCAGGAAGTAGATCACAATGCGGATATACACATTTCGCTGCATCACATCCGACAGGTGGAAGAGGAAGCCGCTGAGCCTGCTGTTCGGCGCGGTAATCTCCGCATCCGACACGTACATTATCCAGAGCTTCTTGTACCAGGACACAACCAGCAGCATGGTCAGCAGGAGGATGGTGGTGCCATCTATGTACCAGTAGTGATAGCGGGCACTGAAAGAGGATAATATCAGATATTATTATCGGTTTATCCCTGGCCAAGGCTCACTCACTCCTTGCTCAGCAGCTGGATCGAGAGCAGGCCCATGTAGATGGCCCAGGCTAGGGCAATGCTGTACTTGAGCATCACGTCCGGCTCCTGCATGTACTGGAACTCCCAGTTGCGGATGCGGAAGAACAGGCAGAAGGAGCTAATGTTGCGCCGGAAGGTCTCCTCCTCGATTTCATCCTGGGTTAGCCGTGTGCTGCGCCGAAACACTTTGGTAATTCTGAAAAAATAATTCTGAAATTGAATATTTTTCCCAAAAACAAGGACTGTAGCTTCAACTCACTGTATGCGGCCGATGGGCATCTTGTCCAGCTCGCGGCACATCTCGAGCTTGGCCTGGTTCCGCACCTGGTTGTACTGGTGCAGCGTCGAGTTGTGCATGAAGTTGGCCTTGCTGGCCTCGCTCAGCTTCTTCGCCTGCCGCTCGTTTCGCTGCCTGCGTCGCGGGTCGTGCATGGGGGCCTACAACTTTCGGTTGGATGTAACGCAGCTGGTTATTAAGGCGATCCGGGTGCCCCGGGGCATACTCACGCGCAGCGACTTGATGAGGAAGGTGCGAATGCCGTGCTTCTGGAGCACAGGATCCTCGCGTGCCTTCTCGGTGCCGTCCTCGAAGAAATACTCGCCGTCCAGCAGAGAGAGTGTCTTTTGACTGACGTGTACCCGTCCCGTGGCCCCGGTGGCCTCCAGTCTGTTGGCGATGTCCACATCCTTTGACCAGATGTCGAACTGCCACTTGGCAGCGCCGATTACGCCGGAGAGAACATCGCCGGAATGTACTCCGATCCGCATGTCGATGTTTAGGTGTCGCTTTACCCTGGAGAAGTAAAGGAACATTTCATTAGGAGCTCTCATGTCTTCATTAAGTCAGAAACTAACTTAAAGGCAGCATTTAATTAAATAATATTGCATTATGGCATCTCTTCTCCCATAGCTCTGTAGTAGTAAAACGAAGTCCCTGAGAGTTTTCCGGACTGTTTTTATGATCGGAGCGTGAGCTTAATATTCAGAGCCAGACCCTGCTTCAACTTAATTATAATTTATTGCACATATTTACACAAATCATTTGCTTGATAATACGAGGAATTCCTTTTCGAGTCATTCATACTTTCTCAATGATTCTAGCTTTTAAATTTGATGAAGGAGCTTTATTCTAATCGCGTTATCAATAATCACGGGGCTCCATGTGATAAATCGGCAATCAATAATCAGTTGTGACTAATCGGAACTTGATTAATGGCTTGTATATTATGTATATGCCCATACAGTCGCAGTGGCACGAAGCCAGAGGCGAGAGGGTATATTACCCACCTGACATCGCGAATATCCTTGATCATTCGCAGGCCCAGATCCACACAGCACTTGGCGTGATCCGCATTGGGATTGGCCAGCCCGGCCACGCAGTAGTAGCAATCGCCCAGGAACTTGATTCTCAGCACGTTGTACTCCTCGCTGGCGATGTCGAAGCGCACGAAGAGATCGTGCAGAGCCTCCACCAGCTTCTTCACGTCCAGCGTGGTGGTCAGGTGGGTGTAGTTGACCACGTCGGCATAAAGCACCGTCACATCGTTGTGCGGCTCAATAAAGAGGGTTCTAAGGGAGAGAGAGAGCAGGGATTTAGAGAGCAGTTCCAGGAAAGATCAGTCGAGCCCCAACTCACCCGTCATTGGGCTGTCGCCATCGCTTAAGGGTCTGACTGTCGGCACTCCTTCGCAGATCCATCTGCGACTGCTGCTGATGCTGCTGCTTGGACCGCTCGATTCGGTTCTTCACGTCCTCCTGCAGCCTATCGGCAATCTGGGCCGGCAAAATGCTCAGCAGTAGACTGCGCTCCTGGTCGCGGGCATAGCGCAGCAGCAGGTTCTCCTCCACGTACTGGCGCCGGTCCAGGAAGGTAGTCCGCAGGGCTATGTCCCGCATCAGGCGGAAGAAGATGCCCAGCAGATTGACGCAGCTCAGGTAAATGGCCTCGTTCATAATGCTGTGCATCTGGTTGTCCTCCTTGGCCGTGATCACAAAGCTGTAGTTGATGATGTAGCATAGGGTCACTGCGGATCCCAGGACGAAGGGCTGCAGCAGATAGGGCACCGGCATGAACATATATATGGCATACAGGGTATACGCATCGTAGATCGGATTGAGGATGTCGTTGTGGCTGGTGGCGTGGTAAACATTCAGGCCGATGTCCATCAGCACCATCACACAGACGGCCAGCCACGAGGAGGCGTACACCACCCAGCCGTGCTTGCTGACCAGCTCGCTGCGAAAGTTAACCGAGAGCACCAGCCAGATGACCAGGCCGGAGCACATGTAGGCCACCATGTCTACGTACACGTAATCGATCTCCGGTGTGGTCAGAAGGAGCAGCGTATGGATCACAGTCACCGCCACCTGGATAAAGATGAACAGCGACAAGTAGCCCACGCGCAGGCGACGCATGTACAGATCGTAGGACTCCTCCAGCTCCAGGTTGCGGCATTTTCGCTGTGGGAGGAGAGGGTTGTTAGGATGATGCACTTAGCCTATTAATAATTGGGATTGTGTTTGTGTTTATTATTTTCTAATTAGAGAAACAATTAAATATATTATTCCTGGCTTCTATAGTTCTTCCCAAAACTACACATATTATATAAGTAGATAGATTATGGTAACATTATTAGCAGGTTATTATGTTTTATTTAAAAGAGTTCATTATTAACCTTAATAGTAATATGACGAAATGCGATATTTTTTTATCGCTTGGGGGTTGATAAAACCATTCATAATAGACACCTTTTAATGATCTCATTAGTGGGCTAAAGGTTCTTAAGAATATAAGAATGCCCAATGGATTATTTACCAAGTTTTCAAGCTCTCATTTCCTTGAATACTTTAGCATTAATGGGATTTCCCTATTTCAATATAAATCCCAAGAGAAAAATCATTAATCACGCGGTTCACGATGCCCTGATGTACTCACCACCAAGTACGTCCACTCCCAGTTCTTTTCGTTCTGCACGGTCTGGGCCTGCTCACTGGACCTGGCCAGGCTGATGGGGTTCGTACGGTTGTACTCGATGGCCGAGTCGAAGTAGGAGTTCATGGTGGCGCCGGCTGGGGTTCGCGTTCGGATTCAGGTCGCAGGTCGCAGGTCGCAGGTCAGAGGTCGGAGATCAGCACAACGGAAGGGGGATTTTCGACATTTTCGACAGATTCGACACTTCCACAGATTCGCAATCAATCCCCGACCGCTCGCTGGCACTTGATATCAGGTCAAACAATTAGCCACCAAAAGTCCCCAATGAGCATTGAATCAGTCCGGAACGAAGAGCGCTTATCGGAGTGAGCAAAAAGCAAAAAGCCACAAAAGCAGCAAAAAGGGAGGGATTTCGACTTCGATTTGGGCCTGTAGCTTTGTTATTGGTATTCGCTCGCTGCTGCTGATGATGATGGTGCTGGCTGGCTGCGAAAAAAACAGCAGCTAATTTAGCAATTTGTCTAATGTGTTGTTGATAGTGTGCTAATGGTCTGTAAATCACACTCACTCGCATGTGTGCATTATCAGCTGCAGTTGGGAAGGGCGAATGGGGATAAGGGTAAGGATCACAGGCTTTATATGGCTGTGTAATTTATTTATTGGCGCTCCGGCGCTGCACTTGAGGCACTTCACTTTCGCGTTGGTCAATAATAAATACGATAATAATTAATAAAAAATTAACACCACTTAAGCGCGTAGCGCTCCAACAAGCCAATACACGGCGGACAGGTATCACAAATTACTCTTTTTGCCGCGACCGCGATAAGCGCTCGCCCCGATTCCATTCGATTCCGTCCACAACTTCAGCCGGAGGAGATAGATATTGGCGACCGGACCCGGTACGGTGCGAAGCCTACGAACTGCTGCAACCAACTGGGGCCACTCAACTCAGGTGAGTGTTCCACCTGCCGCTGTCGCTGTCGCTCAGCTCCTCTTCGGGTTGTTGTTGATCGCTGAGTGTTTGAGTGCTGAGTGCTGGGAGCTCTTATCGGGTGTGAAAAGTGTTTGGCGGCGTTGACGCTTGATTGATGACACAGTGGCGGTGTACTAACTGAATAATGCCAATTCCAAGAGGCTCTCTTACATGTCAGAGATTAATTAATTTATTTTTTATATTTATTTAATTGAGCAGAAGTTATTTACTTACCAAAATATCACGTTTGAATTTCACGTTTGAATTGACACAGTGGCGGTGTACTAACTGAATAATGCCAATTCCATGAGCCTCTCTTACATGTCAGAAATTAATTAATTTATTTTTTATATTTATTTTATTGAACAAAAGGTATTTACTTACCAAAATATCACGTTTGAATTGACACAGTGGCGGTGTACTAACTGAATAATGCCAATTCCATGAGCCTCTCTTACATG
>VNKC01003770.1:0-36790 GCA_008042775.1 Drosophila pectinifera | reverse complement strand
CCGCTACAGGTAAACTACGATTAACTATTGACTCAGTAAAACCCAAGGCTTTTAGTTAAACTACGGGTAGTTATCGGCTCAGTGGAACCTCTCCATTTAAAGTACGATTTACTATTCACTCAGTAAAATCCAAGGCTTATAGTTAAACTACGGTAAGTTATCGGCTCAGTGGAACCTAGAACCTCTACAGATAAACTACGATTAACTATTGATTCTGTGAAACCCAGAGCTCCTAGTTAAACTACTGTTAGTTTGGCTCGGTGGAACCCAGTGCCTCTGGAATTAAACTACGATTAATTATTGACTCGGTGAAACCTAGAGCGTCTAGTTAAACTACAGTAAGTTATCGGCTCGCTGGAACCTAGAACCTCTCCAGTTATACTACGATTAACTGTTGAAACCCAGAGTCTCTAGTTAAACTACGGGTAGTTATCGGCTCACTGGAACCTAGATCCTCTACAGTTAAGCTACGATTAACTATTGACTCGGTAACCCAGAGCTAATATTTAGTTAGCAGTTATTTATCGGTTCGGTGGAACCCAGAGCCTCTGCAATTAAACTACGATTAATAAGTGACTCGCTGGAACCCAGAATCTCTAGTTACACTACGGTCCGGTAGCGGCTCGGTGGAGCCTAGATCCACAACAGTTAAAATGCGATTAATTAGCAGGTCGTTGGAACCTAGATCCGCTACAGGTAAACTAGAATTAACTATATACTCTGTAAAACCCAGAGCCTCTAGATAAACTGAGGTTAGCTAGCGGTTTGGTGGAACCTAGATCCACTACAGTTAAAATGCGATTTACTATTGACTTTGTGAAACCCAGAGCCTCTATATAAACTGAGGTTAGGTAGCGAGTCGGTGGAACCTAGATCCTCCACAGATAAACTACGATTTACTATTGACTCGGTGGAACCCAGAGTCTCTAGTTAAACTACGGTTAGGTATCAGCTCGGTGGAACCTAGATCCGCTACAGGTAAACTACGATTAACTATTGACTCAGTAAAACCCAAGGCTTTTAGTTAAACTACGGTAAGTTATCGGCTCAGTGGAACCTAGAACCTCTACAGATAAACTACGATTAACTGTTGATTCTGTGAAACCCAGAGCTCCTAGTTAAACTACTGTTAGTTTGGCTCGGTGGAACCCAGTGCCTCTGGAATTAAACTACGATTAATTATTGACTCGGTAAAACTTAGAGCGTCTAGTTAAACTACAGTAAGTTATCGGCTCGCTGGAACCTAGAACCTCTCCAGTTATACTACGATTAACTGTTGACTCGATGAAACCCAGAGTCTCTAGTTTAACTACGGTTAGGTATCGGCTCGGTGGAACCTAGATCCTCTACAGTTAAACTACGATAAACTATTGATTCGGTGAAACCCAGAGCTCCTATTTAAACTACAGTTAGTTATTGACTCTGTGAAACCCAGAGCCTCTAGATAAACTGAGGTGAGGTAGCGGTTTGGTGGAACCTAGATCCTCCACAGATAAACTACGATTAACTATTGACTCAGTAAAACCCAAGGCTTTTAGTTAAACTACGGGTAGTTATCGGGTCAGTGGAACCTAGATCCTCTCCATTTAAACGACGATTTACTATTGACTCAGTAAAACCCAAGGCTAATAGTTAGACTACAGTTAGTTATCGGCTCGGTGCAATCCAGAGCCTCTGCATTTAAACTTCGATTAATTATTGACTCGGTGGAACCCAGAGTCTCTAGTTAAACTACGGTTAGGTAGCAGCTCGGTGGAACCTAGATCCACTACAGGTAAACTACGATTAACTTTTGACTCTGTGAAACCCAGAGCCTCTAGATAAACTGAGGTTAGGTAGCGGTGTGGTGGAACCTAGGTCCAATACAGTTAAAATGCGATTAACTATTGACTCTGTGAAACCCAGAGCCTCTAGATAAACTGAGGTTAGGTAGCGGGTCGGTGGAACCTAGATCCTCCACAGATAAACTACGATTTACTATTGACTCGGTGGAACCCAGAGTCTCTAGTCAAACTACGGTTAGGTATCAGCTCGGTGGAACCTAGATCCTCTACAGGTAAACTACGATTAACTATTGACTCAGTAAAACCCAAGGCTTTTAGTTAAACTACGGGTAGTTATCGGCTCAGTGGAACCTCTCCATTTAAACTACGATTTACTATTGACTCAGTAAAACCCAAGGCTTATAGTTAAACTACGGTTAGTTATCGGCTCAGTGGAACCTAGATCCTCTACAGATAAACTACGATTAACTATTGATTCGGTGAAACCCAGAGCTCCTAGTTAAACTACTGTTAGTTATTGGCTCGGTGGAACCCAGTGCCTCTGGAATTAAACTGCGATTAATTATTGACTCGGTAGAACCTAGAGCGTCTAGTTGAACTACGGTTGGTTATCGGCTCACTGGAGCCTAGAACCTCTCCAGTTATACTACGATTAACTATTGACTCGATGAAACCCAGAGTCTCTAGTTTAACTATGGTTAGGTATCGGCTCGGTGGAACCTAGATCCTCTACAGTTAAACTACGATTAACTATTGATTCGGTGAAACCCAGAGCTCCAAGTTAAACTACAGTTAGTTATCGGCTCGGTGGAACCCAGAGCCTCTGAAATTAAACTACGATTAACTATTGACTCGATGAAACTTAGAGTCTCTAGTTAAACTACTGTTAGTTATCGGCTCGGTGGAACCTAGATCCGCTACAGGTAAACTATGATTAACTATTGACTCTGTGAAACCCAGAGCCTCTAGATAAACTGAGGTTAGGTAGCGGTTTGGTGAAACCTAGATCCTCCACAGATAAACTACGATTAACTATTGACTCAGTAAAACCTAAGGCTTTTAGTTAAACTAAGGGTAGTTATCAACTCAGTGGAACCTAGATCCTCTCCATTTAAGCTACGATTTACTATTGACTCAGTAAAACCCAAGGCTCCTAGTTAGTCAACAGTTAGTTATCGGCTCAGTGGAACCTAGATCCTCTACAGATAAACTACGATTAACTATTGATTCCGTGAAACCCAGAGCTCCTAGTTAAACCACAGTTAGTTATTGGCTCGGTGGAACCCAGAGCCTCTGCAATTAAACTACGATTAACTATTGACTCGATGAAACTCAGAGTCTCTAGTTAAACTACGGTTAGTTATCGGCTCGGCGAAACCTAGATTCTCTACAGTTAACTTGCGAATAACTATTGACTCGGTGAAACCGAGAGTCTCTATTTATCGGCTCGCTGGAAGCCAGAGCCTCAACAGACAAACTACGATTAACTATTGATTCGGTGAAACCCAGAGCTCCTAGTTAAACTACTGTTAGTTATTGGCTCGGTGGAACCCAGTGCCTCTGGAATTAAGCTACGATTAATTATTGACTCGGTGAAACCTAGAGCGTCTAGTTGAACTACGGTTGTTTATCGGCTCGCTGGAACCTAGAACCTCTCCAGTTATACTACGATTAACTATTGACTCGATGAAACTCAGAGTCTCTAGTTTAACTACGGTTAGGTATCGGCTCGGTGGAACCTAGATCCTCCACAGATAAACTACGATTTACTATTGACTCGGTGGAACCCAGAGTCTCTAGTTAAACTACGGTTAGGTATCAGCTCGGTTGAACCTAGATCCGCTACAGGTAAACTACGATTAACTATTGACTCAGTAAAACCCTAGGCTTTTAGTTAAACTACGGGTAGTTATCGGCTTAGTGGAACCTCTCCATTTAAATTACGATTTACTATTGACTCAGTAAAACCCAGTGGAACCTAGATCCTCTACAGATAAACTACGATTAACTATTGATTCGGTGAAACCCAGAGCTCCTAGTTAAACTACTGTTAGTTTGGCTCGGTGGAACCCAGTGCCTCTGGAATTTAACTACGATTAATTATTGATTTGGTGAAACCTAGAGCGTCTAGTTGATCGGCGTCTAGTTTATCGGCTCGCTGGAACCTAGAACCTCTCCAGTTATACTACGATTAACTGTTGACTCGATGAAACCCAGAGTCTCTAGTTTAACTTCGGTTAGGTATCGGCTCGGTGGAACCTAGATCCTCTACAGTTAAACTACGATTAACTTTTGATTCGGTGAAACCCAGAGCTCCTATTTAAACTATAGTTAGTTATTGACTCTGTGAAACCCAGAGCCTCTAGATAAACTGAGGTGAGGTAGCGGTTTGGTGGAACCTAGATCCTACACAGATAAACTACGATTAACTATTGACTCAGTAAAACCCAAGGCTTTTAGTTAAACTACGGGTAGTTATCGGGTCAGTGGAACCTAGATCCTCTCCATTTAAACGACGATTTACTATTGACTCAGTAAAACCCAAGGGTAATAGTTAGACTACGGTTAGTTATCGGCTCGGTGCAATCCAGAGCCTCTGCATTTAAACTTTGATTAATTATTGACTCTGTGGAACCCAGAGTCTCTAGTTAAACTACGGTTAGGTATCGGCTCGGTGGAACCTAGATCCTCTACAGTTAAACTACGATTAACTAATGACTCGGTAAAACCCAGAGCTCATAGTTAGGCCACAGTTAGTTATCTGCTCGGTGGAACGCAGAGCTTCTTCAGTTAAACTACGATTAATTATTGACTCGGTGGAACCCAGAGTCTCTAGTTAAACTACGGTTAGGTAGCAGCTCGGTGGAACCTAGATCCTCCACAGATAAACTACGATTAACTATTGACTCAGTAAAACCCTGGGCTTTTAGTTAAACTACGGATAGTTATCAGCTCAGTGGAACCTCTCCATTTAAACTACGATTTACTATTGACTCAGTAAAACCCAAGGCTTATAGTTAAACTACGGTTAGTTATCGGCTCAGTGGAACCTCTCCATTTAAACTACGATTTACTATTGACTCAGTAAAAATCAAGGCTTATAGTTAAACTACGGTTAGTTATCGGCTCGGTGGAACCTAGATCCTCTACAGTTAAACTACGATTAACTATTAGATCAGTAAAACCCAAGGCTCCTAGTAAGACAACAGTTAGTTATCGGCTCGGTGCAACCCAGAGCCTCTGCAATTAAACTTCTATTAATTGTCGACTCGGAGGAACCCAAAGTCTCTAGTTAAACTACGGTTAGGTATCGGCTCGGTGGAGCCTAGATCCTCTACAGTGAAAATACGATTAACTATTGACATTGTGGATCCTAGAGTCCCAAATTATCTATGGTCATATATCAAGTATTTCACTATCTGGCGGAACTCGATAGCGATAGTTGGTGGTCGCATCGTAATTTCTCTCTCCTGCCTCTAATCCCATATTTTCTTGTTACTGCTGGTCATTGCTCTTGCGTCGTCGTGATCCCCAGTTTCTCCGTTGTTCCTTGTTGACTCGCCTCCGTTTACTATCTCCTCCGCAAATTAAATCGATTGCATCTGGTTCACTCATTTCTCATGTCTTTTCTGCTTACTCTGTATTGAATATCTCCCGTATACTCGTGATTCCCTGCTTTGCTTCCGTGATCCATATTCCGTGTTGATTTCGATCTCTTATCCTCGATACTGCTCTTTTCGCTCCGGTCGCTCCGGCTTTCTCGATGGTGTATGGTGGTCCGATACCACACAGGATGTCTAGTCATAGTATGACTTTATCCGATCGTTGATGAAGCTTCTTGAAGCCTCGCTCTCCACTTTGGCTAAGACTTAGAGATTCGCGACCAGTACTGCGGCCGCGATCATTCCATACACGTAAGGGTGCGATGCCTTCCGTGTGACCATTGCCGTCGTCCCCGTCAATTCCCGGTTCGGTCGACGGCTCTGATCGTTTCCCGCCTCCAACAAACGCCTGTCATGATGCCTTCTCTCCTTCAGTCCCAACAAATCGATCGGCGAGGACCTTGGCATTTTCCGGCAAATCACACTCTCGGCTATCCGGCGGTGAGTTTTTCGTATTCCTAGTACCTTTTCGAACGGCTACTCTACACTAAAACTTATTTTCGTGAAGTTCTTTTATAAGCTCTTGTATATATATAGAATAGATCTATAATTTTATGTCTTATGGACATCAGAATCATCCGTCCCATACGTGTCCTGTCTGCATCATTGCATATATTCAAGATCTCATCTACTTTTGCTATAAAATTATTTACTTCTTCTTAATTACTTCTTCCAATAAGCGGTAGCATTGATTTTATTAAATCTTGACCTACCAGGGATTGTGCACACAAGGCTCTCGGTGCATTTACTGCTGCTCTATATTTTGTTTTCTTGATAAGTATTACTTAATTCTATACTAATGAAAAACTATAACAATGTAATTTAGCTCTTAAAGAGTGTTATTTACTTCTGTTCTTATGTCTTATTATGCCTTTTTATCCTAGTGTGCTGAGTTGTTTTGTTGTGTTCAGTGGGAATAATAATTTAGGGCCAACCGAGAATGTATGTAAAAGGCAGAAGGAGGCATATTCGAGGCTATAGATATATTCATGATCAGCATCACCAGCGGAGTCAAATTATTCATTCCCATCTGTCTGCTCGTGAGAAACAACACATTTCAGAAACTATCTTATAGAGCTATCAAATTTGGTAACAATAAGGTAACAAGTTTGATTCAAAATTAGGTACGCTAAATGTATTGATTGTGCTACTGCTGCGCGATTTTTCGCGATGTTGAATTGACATTCAAGTAAAAAAACCAGTTAGGAAAAAATGTCCATAGCGAACTCTTTTAACACGATATGCTCTGTCAACTTCTGGCCAGAGTTTGTTGTTGTTAAGGAGTAGGAAGCTAAGAAGAAGAAGAGACGGCCTTCTCCGCTCTACTTGTTTCAGTTTGGCCGTTCCAAAAACAAAAAGAATTTCTATCCTTCTTTCCTATCAGAATGTAAGAGGCTTTCGTAGTAAGCTTCCTAAATTGTATTCCTTTGGTTTGAGTCCCAGGTGATTGTGGCTTGATCTGCCAACATGATTTTATTGATGGCTTCTTTGATATTTCGCTGTTTCACATTAACAAATTACGAAATTCTTTAGTACGCTTGCATGTTCGCAGCATTGTCTATTATTCCGCAAAAGTAAGTTTTGTTGGGGTGGCGCCACTGACGCCACCCGAAGCTCCATATCATCCTACTTTTGATATGACTATCTACTATAGGATTGCTTTGGGGTCAAGAAGGACTACTGATTTTGTAGGGCGGACTTTGGGCGGCTAAACACTTTTATATTTGAACCTAATGGGTTCGATCTATATATGTGCACTGACATAGTTGGTGCTATCTTTTAACCTCATTTAGTAAAGAGTTGGCTAGCCTTCATAACAAAAAGTCTCAGGCTCGGTCTCTAAGCTTCTCCGAATTAATCTATCTTTCTGAGCCAACCGAACAACGATGCTAGGCATCGCCTTTATATATAACCAGTGCTCTGCATACTGACTTATTAGGTCAGCTAAATTTCCTCGTACCATGTGGAAACACTAGATCCTATTTACTTTTAGTTTTTTCAATTTAAATTCATCTATATCCATTCCGCTCGCACTCGCACTGACTCATCGAATCTACAACCGTGATTTTAAACTAACTGGGGATTCCAAAATGAATCTTTTGTGTGTTATTTTTTTATATTTTGTACATTGTTTTTACAACTTTAATTTTTTAAGTCGTACGGAGTAATAGTTTTGAAGAGTCTTGGTAAGGTGCGCACATTAGGATATTTGGGTTGGGTGTGCCACTGAAAAACGGATTTGTGTTTCAATTTATGCACAAAACTTTTAATAAGGGGGATCTCACAGTCGAGCACGCTGTACGACTGTAGATTTCTTGTTTATATATGTATTTTATTAATTTTATAATTTTTTCTTTTCCGGTTATAGCGCTGTTAAAATATATTATCTTGCCGCCACGAACATAGCCAATAGCGTATTGGTTCATCTTTGTTTTGACGCCGTGGTCATACCATTCCGTTGTGGCTTCGCTTCCCCGTAATTTCTGTGTGTCCAAAGCGCTCATTTGTCCAGACTTTTGCATACGTATGAATATACTTATACGTATACTTTTCCGTATATTTATTTTTATTTCTTTTTCCTTTTATTTCCATTAACTTTAACTATACTTCTATGTCACTCTCTTGAATTTTCTTCTACGTTTTTTTAAATTTTGTATAATTCCATTCTTGTATCACTTCTAATGCTCCATCTATTCTATTTACAGTCTTATTCATAAATAACTTGTAGCGATCCTTTAAACATCGATGTCCTTGGGAGGAGCGTAGACCTTCCTATCTAAGTGATTTCAGGTGTCTCCATCCATTGAAACATTCATACAATTCGATCAACGTCTTCCGACTGATTCTTACTTTTTAATAAATGATATAATAGATTTAATTCCTCCATAACGTCAAGACTTGTTCATATTTATCCGAAAGGTTGTTGTTCCTTGTTACGTTGTCAAACGCTTCGTTTTCTGTCTTTTGATAGTGGTGTCCCTCATGGTTCCATTCTTGCCCTTTACTTTATTAGAAATATGACCATGATAACCACATGTACGTATCTTTTTTAGCCAAAACCATCATATCCCATTATTTTATTCATTATACTGCGAAAATAAGCCGCGGATAAAATCGTGCCTCTCAAAATAAGTTTTTCAAGTTTCAAGTGGAATAGGCCGAATGTTATATGATGGACTTACCGGGATTCTTTTATTAAGGAAAGACTTAGGAAGTATGGTTCCCAGTTTAATCCACTTTATGCAGAAAGAAGAAACTGTTTCTCTAGCGATTCTAAAAGGTCCAGATATTTAGCATATTGAGGCGACCATACGCACGAAAAGTATTCAAGAATATAGGTCGAACCAGAGAATGTATAGTTGTTTAGTGGCATATGAATCATCAAACTCCTTACAAACAAAGTTTTACATCACGTCAGAATTGATAATAGACTGTATTATTAAAGATAAATATTTTGAAAGCTACTCTCTATATTAAGATCCAGTCAATGTGCAGTAACTGTTGGTTCACAGAATTAAATGCCTAACTGAAATCGGTAAAAATAACGTCAGTTTGAGTGTAATTTTTTAAAGCATTTCTAATGACTGCAGTAAACTCTATATAATTGGTAGACGTTGATCTGCGTTTCATATATCCGTTCTGTGAGGAGGACTTTATTTAAATACACTGGTGCTGTAACTGAGCAGAACTTATGAAAATGGTTTTAAGTGCATGGAGATACAGTTAGAGTGCGGAAGTGAATAAGGATGGCATGAGTAAATGTCGTTACTAACAGATAAGTATGTAGACTTTAAAATTTGACAAATAAATTCGCAATATTTGACTCATTGGAAGTGGTAAAAGTATCAAGATGGAGAGATGCAGGAAATTATTGATATTTTCGTTTTGAATTAACGAACGCATAAATTTGGTTGGAATTATCCTGAAACACGATTTAAGTCATTTCGGAAATGTGAGCTAAGATTTTAGAACGAGCAGTATTTCGAGTAGTCCTTTTCATCAAGAACTTCTTAAATTTTTTAAAAAGTTTGGATTTGGAGTTTTTCAGATAATAATAAAGTCAGGCTATTGCTATCAATCGGCGCATTCCGCTGAAATGCTAAGAATACGCTCTAACTGCAGTTGACCGGCTTCGACTCTCATCAGCCGTATTACATCAAAGAACAACACATATTCAATTCTCGACATCTTTAGAGAGGATAGAAAGAAATCGCTCTCTTCAGTGTTTAAAAGGAATGCATTGGTATATGTCAAGTAAAGAACGACCGTGAAGTGGACGTCAACAACACGCTACCAACGAAGTCGCAGCAGAAGTAAAGATATTTTGGGAGCAACTGTTTCTAAAGCAGCATTTCTAAGAGTTGTAACGAGCTGGTTTTCTTGCTCGCTACGGGATCGTGCGGCTAGCTCAGAGATATTGTGTGTTTGTCCCACTAATATTGTTATAGAATTGTATATACAATTTTATATACAATTTTCATATTAAAATTTTTTACATAACACGGTTGGACACTGAAAGATGGAGACAGATCTGGAAGTTAGGCTAAAGATGATAAAGTGAAATGAAATGGATGTCAAGTAGATGAGCCAACATTAAACGCTTTTTATCAACGAGAACTTGATAACATATGTTATAATAGTTTAGTTTTTAATATGTTAACTAATGTGATTTCCTCTAGTTAATGTCAAATGTTAAATTGAATGATGTTGATCTTAACGAAATAAGCCCCGAGATCTGTTAAATGATTTGTCCATGTGTTGTCCCCAAATAACCTATGTCATGAATTCAGGCCTCCAGTCATTCCAAATGTTTGAAAAACTGCAACGATTTTGCCAATGGTGACTATCAGCCAATTGCCGGTAATGTCGTTTTTGGGAATCTGATGACTTGCCAAATAATCAATTTTTTAACAAAAACTCAATCACTTGGTGGATAGCTATTTGGCTAAACAATAATCAGGAAAAAGAAACGAGCGGCGAATTAGAAGATATAAGAAAAACATGGAATTCATCTAAGTTATAATTTTAACACTGTTTGATTATAGCAAAGCGTTTAACACGGCGAGTCATGAAATATTTTTCACTAAATTGGGTAATTGTTTTTATTTCTCCAAAACAGGATGGTCAATTATTTGTTTGTGGCTATCGTGTCTATCTCTTAAAAGTAATATTCCTTAAGTTTTTGTTCTTTGCCTCTTACTGTATTATGTGCTATGATCTTTCCGATCGATGGCTGGGCACCGTCGATTGCAATGAACCACCAACGATAGTACTTAATGGAGAAAGAAATACCAACTCTGTAATCCTCTACCCCCTCTGATTGTTTTCTTTTTGTCTCTATCATTTCCTTTGAGCACTTAACGCGATCAGAAGCTTTTTACTCCGTGGGAATGCCATAATCGAATAAATAGTAAATATATATATTTTCTTATCTAAAATTTGTATTGCATAAGGAATTGCAAGGAAAATAGATTTCGGTAGTGCGTTTTTGTGTCTGGTAATAACAATTCAAAAGGTTCAATTATAGAGTGTGTCCTTGACATTAACATACATTGACCCGTTAAAGAGAAGGCGATAAATATGAAAGTTCTGAATGTAAAGCTTTGAGCCATTAGTAGCATAAATTTCAAATATGAATATGTTGAAGATATTATCATAATCTATTTGACTTGACATGACTATACATTTTATGGATAAAATCAGAACATCCTGCTTTCAAATATAGTCCTTAGGGGCTAGAAAAATATAAGAAGGATTTCTGCCCACTTTTAAAGTTCAAGACTAGGTGTATCATAGTATTGGGAGTTCAAACTCAGAGCCCAAAAAATCGAAATTTTTGCAAATTTATTTTCTTGGTTAGGATTAAAGGTGCAAAAATATTCCTCTTCATCTTAAACCGAGTTTGGTAAAGCAGCTTCAGACAATGCTTCATAATCATAACCCTTACATTGAAGATTTTCAAACTACAAAATGGTGGCAAAAAATATAAAAAGCTATAAAGCTGTAATACATGCTGACAGAAAACTTCTGAATGCACATAAAGTAAACTTTAATGCTCCAAGTCAAATGAGGTAGCCTTGGTCAACAGTTCCAGAAGCATGACATTGTGTTTCACAGTTATGAAGATAAATTGCAACACATTAGTATGTGTTATCAGATAATTTTTTGGTCGAGACGAAATTAGATATTCCATTGATATAGCACAAACGATACCATGTTAAAAAACGTAGCCTTAAAAATATTTTTTTGCTTCCATCATTCTTTTATTAATTATCGATAGGTTGTGCGGTGTACCATATTTAACTTCTCAATAGGGTCTTTTTGATCTATATGCTTTTCTTGAAATGTGCTTGAATTTCTGTGTCCGTTAATAAACCAGTCCGATTTTAACATATGCGTGTGTTTTTCATTTCGGTCTGTCGGATGTCTTGCATGATCAGTGAATTGCGGGTTTACCGATTTTCACTAGGCCCTTTTCATATTATAGGCTTCAGAGTCGCCAAATCTTGTGCAGGAATAGACTTAAAGTAGAAAGATAACTTTTATAATGTCCTTAATTTATTTTAAAGCTGGGAAAGCCGCTGGAGAAAAGTATCGACCTTCCAGGAGTGGGGGTGGTGTCCTCATAGCGGTTGACTCCAACCTCACGTCTGAATTAGTTACTTTCGAGGAAATCAACGATGTTGAATTCCTTTGTGTGAAGCTATCCATTAATGGTAGGTTCATTTTTATCACATGTTCCTACATTCCCCTATTGTCGGAACTCCCTATTTATTGGAACCACCTTTCCTTTATCAATGAATGTGTTCCGTTACTCTATCCGTCAACCTCAAACAAGCCTCCATGGTTTAGCAAAGAGTTGATTCGCCTCAAAAATATAAAGTCCAACCTTTACTTCAAATTTAAACGTTCGGGATCTCCAGCTGTTCTTTCTCGCTTTTTAGTGGCTCGGTCCAATTTCACCGTGCTTAACGCGCAGTGTTATAAACATTATTTAACTCGTTGCAGGGTTCAGTTCTCGCAGGACCCAACAACACTAAACGTAAACCTATTACATATCCTTCCTCGCTCTCATTTGAAAATACGACAGCAAACAAGGATCAGGCAATTGGCCGATCTTTTTGCTCAGTTTTTTCAAACTACCTATTCGTCGATATCCGACTTAAATGAGACTTATTCTTATACCATGACCAAATCGAACCTAATCTTCAGTCCTATTTTAAACGAAAGTTCACTTCTTTTCGATCTTCAACGCGTCAAGCCGGTTTATTCACCGGGTCCCGATGGAATACCAGGCTGTGTGCTTAAGTATTGTGCCGAGGCCTTGTGCAATCCCCTTCTAAAATTGTTTACCTTATCCTTAGATACCTCAATATTTCCCCTTATTTGGAAGGAATCATTCGTTATTCCTCTCCACAGAAAATGTAGCAAATTGGATGCTAACTCTGTAATTTCTCCATGTCAACATGGATTTATTAAACATAGATCAACGACAACTAACCTTCTGGAGCTCACCTCTTTCATTATAAAGGGTTTCCAAATAAATTCGCAGACAGATGTTATTTATACTGACTTCAGTAAAGCATTTGACTTAGTTAACCATTCCCTTCTTGTCAGAAAACTCGACCTAATGGGTTTTCCTGTTGATCTTCTCATATGGATCTCGAGTTATCTGATTGGCAGGACGCAAAAGGTCCTCTATAAAAATAAATTATCTTATGTTCTTCAAGTTACCTCTGGTGTCCTGCAAGGTAGCCATCTTGGTCCCTTCTTGTTTACATTATTTATTAACGACCTGCCCAAAGTCCTGACTAACTCAAGGGTACTTATGTACGCTGACGACGTTAAACTTTGCGTGCAGTACAAGGACGGCTCTCGCCAGTAGGATTTACAAACAGATCTTAATAATTTTCAAACATGGTGCAGTACAAACTTACTAAACCTGAACGCCTCTAAGTGCAAGCTGATGACATTCTCACGTGTTACTCCAAAGATTGCGACTTTATGCTGAACTACTGCTCTTTGGAAAGAATCACACTAGTTGACGATTTGGGTGTCCGCCTAGATCCTAAACTTGAGTTCATTGATCATATTTCGTGCATGGTGAATAAAGCCAGGGGTGTGCTTGGTTTTATTAAACGGTGGTCAAAGGAATTCGATGACTCTTATGTTACGAAGAACTTATACACTTCGTTAGTCCATCCTATCCTAGAGTACGGATCCTGCGTTTGGAGTCCCCAGTGGGATGTTCATAGCAAACGCATTGAATCAGTTCAAAAGAACTTTTTACTTTTCGCTCTACACGGCTTAGGCTGGGATGTAAACTTAAGGTTACCCCCCTATTCTAACAGACTTCTCCTGATTAACCTACCTTCTTAAGCAAACCGTAGAACGATGCTAGGCATCACCTTCTTATATAACCTAATCCGTGGGGAAGTGGAAAGTACTGACTTATTAAGTCAGCTTAATTTCCACGTACCTTGTAAAACACTAGGTCCTATTTACCTTTAGTTTTGCGCCATTGTAGAACTTCTTACGAAATGCATGAACCCTTTAGAGTATAATGTGCAAATTATAATGATTTGTACGATATAATATTGTCCGTAGATGGCCTTCCTAAGCTAAAAACATTAATCCTAACCCACTTGGTACACATGCAAGTAAGCAATCGAGCAGTGCGCTATTAGTCTATTTGGTGTAGCATAGTTTCCTCGCATTACTTTATCTATAATTCCTTTTTTTCGCACCTGCATAACACCTAACCCTAACAAGCACGTGCTTGGTATCGTAAGGCCACTTGAGTGTACTGACTGCAGTGCATCAACGTCCAAGAACATAAATCCAATTAAAGGAATAAGGCTACCCGCACTCATATAACCAGAGCCTTCCAAGGGCTCAAGTAGTTCAAAAAGTAGTGGACGCCCAATAAAGAATTAGTTCCTAACAAAATGCTGATGTGTTTTGTCTCGGCGGTTAACGGTATAAGTTGCCATTTGCACCTAAGACGAGATATGCGCTGCTAACAATAAGATTTTTGTAAATGCAATAAAAGACATAATACTATATTAAACATAATACTATATTAAATCATTTAAATGTCATTACTGAAGCATCACTAAGTGGAAAACAATCCAGCTATATACTTTTAGCCGCGTCTAGGGTCATCGTCCAAGGAAATAATGGTGTGACGACCCTTTCAGAATCGACACAATAGTATTTTATCCCCGAGGAGGGGAAGAATTATAGTTATGTTTTTATAATATTATTATTAAGATGGTTATAACCCCACGGAGGGGAGGAATTATTTAAACACTAAAACGAAAGAAAGCTAGGGAAGACGATTTGGTGGTTAAATAGACGAACTCCGCAAACAAGGACAATGACAGAAACAGAGCCCGAAAAGAAGTCACAATGGATCTGGCCGATAATTGGATAGGGATTCGACGAATCTATTCGCTGCGAAAGAACGAGCTACTGGTGGTAGCCCAGGAGTAAGGATATTATGAGCCGAGAGCAGGAAGTCCTGTTGAGGAGGACGAGCAAAGGTCAGGGAGCCGTACATGCATTATGGGATACAGTTGCCTTATGAGGTCAACTATGCAAGACCCACCGCTCTCGTCGTCGTAGCTGAGCAAGTCAGGAAATGGGGACTCAAGTGTGTGATGCTTCAGAAAATGAGTATGCAGAATTCGTATATATATATTCTTGAAGTTTACAAAGTTAAAAGGGCGTCTGTGCAATTACTGTGTGCAAAATCGCATTTAGGTCCAATAGTGTTTATTCCTTCTCCACTGGAACTAAAAGCTGCAGTGCTATGGGCTCAATTGACATCCACGGTAAAGAAATAGCTTTTAATTCGAGCAGTTTGTACATATTTTTGGGCAAATTTCCAAATTGTGTCCTCGAGGATAAGTAGCCCACCACAATAAAGGATACATTTGTGGCTAAAAGAATCACGGCGATTCTGGAGATAGCGCAATAAAAAGATGTAGTATCAAAAAGAATATGTGGTTTACAAATTGGTTTGGTTTATAACTTTGTTCGAATAGGGACTCCAATTTAATCCCGCAGCTAGATCAATGTTTGGTCACATTCTGTTTAAATCTGGAGTTGAATTGGCGAACTCCAGCTTTCAAGTCAACTGTAGTAATCAAAGTAGTCAATATGGTCAACAGGGCGATCAAGCACCTCATAAAAATACAAGTTCATTTGGCGGACGCTACTTTTTCTACTGATATCAACTTAGCGATAGACAGTTTAGATAGCGAAGATAAAGATCAAAAAAAAGTTTACAGTTTTGGTCAATTCAGCGAACTACAATATCCTGAAAAACTTGATTAACCAATTTTGCATATTTTTATAAACCACGGTGTGAATGGTTTATAACATAACGTTTATAACATAACATACATTATACAGAGCGCTTGCCTAATTTGAAAGACCTATTGTCTAATTGCACAGATACGAATGCATAAATTGTCCTTAAGAGAAAAAAAATTGCACATGAATATTTTCGATAAAATTATTTTAATGATATTAAAAATATGATTGAGTATTAAAGTATTGATGACAATCCTAGTCACATTAAATATGGAAACGCTTAAGTCCACGGAGTATTTAGAAATTGAATTCATGTTTCGTGAGCAAAGGGCGTTAATTGATAGATTGGAGCGATCTATGAACAAGGTGACTCTCGAATCATGCCAACCATGATACAATTATACAAAGTAGCCTCGTCGGCTGTCGAAATGTTCGGGTTTTGCTTCAGTGCGCGGTCGTTTTTTGGCGTAGAAGGTTGGGTGCAGACGAATTTCTGTCGCCAATAACTCTTATGCAAATGGCATTTTCCAATGTATGCCAAAAACATGTGGATGGTGTTCAAATTATAGACACCAACATTTTTACGATTAGGAACTTAAACAAAAGTCAAACATAAAAAAGACATCATTTTCAGCCTAAAATTATTTAAAATAAATTATAAAAAAATTACAACTCATTTTAGTACGAAAGGCGAATTCCCACTCACCACCTTGTCATTTCGCTCGCACTTACTAGGCTGAGCCGATCTCACTCGCACTCATTGTTACGATTGTATTGTTGTTATGAAATTATGGCGACAAGCTCCAAGGCTAATGATCCTATTGAAAAAAACTATAGTTTTATCGAAGATAACGAAAGATTATACCACAAGACGGATTCCACTTAAGACACAATCTCTCAACCATCTATTTAGGATAAATTAGAATAGAGATCTTTAGAATCATTCACCATATAACAGAATGGAACAAGGCTTCGGATTCGCAACAACATAATCATGGACGTAAAACACTTGCGTGTACGGCCACTCGCTCAACTCAACCATTCAGAATGGTTTTTTAACATTCGTTCAACATCCGGGAGAAGGAACAATTTTCGTCAAGAAGGAAATAGCTTGCAGCTGGCATTGGACGTTATTGATTCAATAGAAACTGGTCACTGCTGATATCAGCCTCCCTAATCACACTCAGAACGACGAAGATACCAGCACCCACATGTGTTATATCGGACTAGCCATAAAAGATCCCACGATCGGTTACGCTGTCAAGCTGTCAGCATACATATTGGTATTGATTTGATAGACTAAACCATGTTAAACATAAATGTAACCCAACGTAAACATATGCAGACCCAAGAACATGTATATGTATAAATCGATAGTCATTCTCATTAAAATCAATACGAAAAGAACTCTTGACTCTTGACTTCTCCGCACCCCAACTTGTAGTGTACATAATATGGCTACTATTGACACTGGTATTGACTTAAGGCACGCAAAAAATACTCCTAGAATTCAGATGAATTCCACAGACGGATTGTTTAGCTAAATTCATTGTTGCATTTATTTTTTTCAGAATTACAGATCCCACAGATTATAATATTCAAAAGTATTAAAACATAGTTTTCTTTAGGAATGTTCTTTTCCAAATCGACCAGCTGTTTTTGCTGCAAAAGTATAAGTATTAAGAAATGAAGAAGCGTCGAGCCAGAAGTTATAAGATAACTAGTTGCCAGTTATAGCCTGCAAAATGCTTTGTAGCTTGAATAAAGATATTTTCAATACCTTGTATTTCATAACTATGGTAGAAATTCATTTAAGCAAAACATTTCTAAAAAAAACAGCATTTCATTATTCAATCCAAAAGCAAAATAAGTGTTCGTTAATAAATTATAAATAAAATCTGTTATCAGAAAATATAAACTGTGTTCATTACATATTTGTTCAAAACTAGAACTATATAAGTTGGGAGTATTATGTTTATATATATATATTTATTTTTAGAATGGATCAATTTTTATACGATAATAGGGATATGTGCTAAAGAGACAAACATTTCTCCCGCCTTTGTTGGGTTATCGCCTGTGTAAGTTAATTTTCTCCTATTTCAGGATATAAAATTACATGCATTTTTAAATATTTTTAAATAACCGTTTAATTTGAACTTTTAATTTATACTGATTCTTATAAGAAATTTGAGAAAGAATAAGACCATTGAGCGATCGTGCAGTGGCGGAAGTAGTGGCATGTGTAGGAAAGTAGGAAGTAGCGAAGTCAGCACCGTAAGTTGGTGGCGGGGTTGTGGCCACAGTTCAGCTTTCGAACGTGTGTGGTATTTGAAGGCACAGGTGTGGGCATTGCTCAGCACTATAACCGTTCTGCGACATCGAAGTCGGAGGTTAGGCAACAGTTCTTCAGATATATATATTGATATATATGCTGAAGTTGACGATGTTTTCGGCAGGCAATTAATCAATTAATTTGGGCACAATGTTAGGGGTTTTCTTGCGCAATGATATACAAGTCTGTTGTTTTTATGATTTAAATTTATATGGTTTTAACTCTTCTCCTCTAAATTGTTGCTAGTTCTCGAACAACTGCTGATGTCTTAGAAGAATGGAATATTATTGAATTCTGGTGGTAGGTTCAATTGACTCAAGTTTATTTCTGGTTTTGGAGGTTGATCATCTGTTGTCCTTCAATAGAAGAGTTCATTAGAATAAATATTTATTTTTCCATTTTCTTGTATATAAATATATGGATATGACGTTACAATTGTATTACGAGATATATAGTTATTTGCCGTTATTTTAATAGCAAATACTTTAAATTTTTAGTAAATGTTGTGAGTTACTGAATTTACTAGCGCCTTTTTTGTCTTTTGAAAATTAGAAATACAATAGGAGTTACTTAAATCGATAATTTTGTTGTGTTTAGTTTAACAATGTTTTGCAATTTTCTTTTATTTCATAACTTATATCTTTCAGGACAAATATTTCATTACCATCCAATTGGCTGATTGAATTGTTTTTTAACTGGTTTTAAGATAATGATAATAATGGAGTTTTAATAAAGTAAACTATAGTGGTTTTATTATGCAAAATTGAGACGTTTGTAAATTCAAGCATTTCTTCTAGTGAAAGAGATGGCATATTACTAACAATGAAATTATTTCGTTTTATTTTATTAGTCCGAATTCGTAATGTAAAATTACAGCTAAATTGTTATTTAAATAACTATAATTTCTTATGTAGTTTCTTGAATCGTTCGTGGCATTTGTTATTTTATTAATTTTTTTTAATGGTTTTATTTATGATTATATAGTTATTGTTCTTTGAAATAATATTATGAATGTTTTGCTCAATCATGATTAAATACTACATTTTTTGAATAGATATGTGAGAATGGGATACTGAATTTAAAGTTATCATCTCCAGAACTTAAAATATTTTATTTAAAAAACATTTATTGGCGTACATTAAATTTTCGCGAACTGTCACTACTACTGGGTTGTTGAATACGTTAGCTTTCCCTGGTAAGTCAATGTATAATTGTATTCGCCTAAAAAGGATTTATGCTCGCGTTGCCGTTCCAACCACTAATAAAATGCGTTAAATGCGGCTGATGATCGATAACAATTTTTCCTTTTGTTCCTCCACACAAACCATTTCATACAGATTTTAATGTTCAAATTACAACATTGTACGTGAAATGAATGCTTTCGATTAGTTATATTGAGCAATATCTGCGTGTAATACGTAATTGATGCATCTGTAGTGAGTTCGAATTCTTTTTTGTAAAATTACTTCGTTGGAAGCAAGGGTGTTTTGTAATTTTATAAAAGATTTTTTCCAACCAGAATATGCTCAGGTTGAGTTTATAGGGATTGTCTATTGTATCTATATATATCTTTAGATTGGTCCTAAACTTCGACGGAGGGGAGTGCAATTGTCCTGGAGACCAGCTGTCCTAGTGATTCGGTTCGACAGGCAAACCACAGGCTTTGGAACAGGATAAGGGCCAAATTCGACAGGACGAGCTATCTCGCAATCAGTTGCTTTCCTTAAGACTCGTCAAACTCCGAATATAGTACCGAGGTGTTGTTGCTACCCCAACCTGCTTATTACAACATGGGCTGAAAACCACCACAAAATATAGACCGACATTAAAATTCCCGCTAGTATACCATCAAACCCGGTCAAACCCAGGGTTTGGAATTGCAACTGTTCCCACAAGAAGCGGGCAGACCCGGAATTTTGTGATAATCTACAGTCAAATGGTGGCTCGGTAGATCCCAGAGCCTCGTCAAGTCTCTAGTAGTCGGTTCTGTGAAACATGGGGTTTCTAGTTAATACTACAGTTAGTCGGCGACTCGATGAAACCCAAAGATAAACTACGGTTGGTTGTCGACTTGGTAAGTCTAATTAACTCAATTAATTAACTTCGGTTAATTATCGAATTCTTCACTGTCTGCCATAATTCGGCATCGGCCGAGTTATGATTACCCACACTTGCCCGATTAAAGTTAATATGTGTCATTCAGTGACAGCGTATGAGTTAATTTACATTTCCTTTTCATTTTTACTCTAGTTTTTTTTTTTTTTTCTTTTCTTTTAAAAAAGTTCAACTTTCGTCTTCGAGCTGCACCCTTTAAACTGTACTGATTTTCCAAATTTCTACTCTATCGCTTAAAGTCTAGCACTTGTGTTTGCACTCTGTTCTGTTAGGCTGCTCGACGAAAAGTACCTCCGCTCTGTCCTGATGCTCAACGGCGATAGCCACAGTGCTTATAATTTATCTTCCTCCCAGCCGCCGTCGTCACTTCTTTTGCCTTCTCTGCTAACCTGATTAGCGGCAGCGAGAGGAGTTCGCCTCGATTTCTTTTTCGTATTCCCTCTCCCTCTCTCACTCTCTCTGCCGGCCGTAGGCGGTGCAGTCGCCATCAGATGGCCGTGACCGTGAAAATATTCTTACTGCGTCTCTTTCGGTTAGAAGCAGCGCAGTCGGGAGCCAGAAGGGTCGTCATAATCTCAGAGAATATAATATTTAAATGTATTAAAACATTGTTTTCTTAAGGAATATATTCTTTACAAAATCGCCCGGCTTTTTTTTTTCGCTTTGGTCGTTCAAGTAGTATTTATGCATAGGAACCGCACTTGGCATGGGAACCTCTAAGTCTAGACGCCTCATAATTGTTCGACGAAACGAACGTTTTTTCTTAATTCTCGGTATGGAAAATGGAATGGCAAAAAGAAGTCTCCTTATAGAAAATACAAGGCAACCAAATATTCCGATGCAAACTACTGTGCACGAACCTCGGTATAAGTAAATATTACCGTTACACCATGTAAGACTCATGACATTTTTAAATATAACAGCTAAGCTTAATACCCAGCTAAGAAATCCATATTGAGTCTAAAATGCGAGCGAAACTCTTCGGACTAGACGACCTATAATTTTATCTCCTTATCGGAAGATCTGCTGTACTGGGCTCGTGCTACATATATCCTGATGAGGAATTCATTGGACGTTGCCATTAAACGTTAAATTATTAACGTAAAATTATTAAAAAAGTCAAGAAGTCGAACAGTCAGAAATCTAACTTGATTTGAGACAAATTGGTATATTATGTAAAGACTGTCTATCTGCAATGTACATTTTAGTAGAGTAGCTTCTAAACTTCTACTCTCGTTTATAGTAGTCACTCCTAAAAAGAGATGAAGTTCTTTAACTTTTGGAATCGACAGTTCCTGTGTTAATATATTTAAAAATACTTATGTATATGTACTACGAGAAATTATGAATAATTGAATGCAGTCAGCCAACGCTAATTAATTTAATAGGGAGTAAAATATTAGAATTGTAATTTTTCTTAGAAGTAAGCAACGCACATATTTCAAATGATTCCTCGTGAGTACATAATTCAGATTATTCAACTTTAAATTATTCCTTACAATCCATATTTTCATCCTCTATCACCATTGATCTAGCAATTAAAAAGTGCATCTAAATAAATATTATTGTTGTGGAGGGGGCGGACTCGTAGCCAAACGAAGTTGTCCACCGAAGAAAGAACAATCCCAAAATCCCACGTAGAAATAGGAAAAATTAACACTTTGAATTTTGTAATTATATTGCACTTTATTAGCCTTCGTCGGCTGCTGGTAAATTAGAACTAACAACAGAAACTTAATCACAAACTTGCGAGAGCGGAGTTGAAGCTCTGGCGAACTGGAAGTCCGGAGGGAGAAACAGAGCAAGAGCGTGCGAGTGAGCGGGATCACACTTCCTCTTGAAAATAAGCGCCCTTTGGCGCAAACAATTATGAAGGTGCGCGTAGTATGACCTAACAGAGAGTAGGAAGAACCCCGACAGCGGGCGAGCTAGCAAGAGTATAGTTAGAGATGCATATCAGCGAAATCTGTTCATTATCGGATAAAATTACACCCTTACCAACGTTTCCACTAACAGTTCTTCAGAAATAGAGATATGCTGAAGTTGACAATGGTTTTAAGCAGGAAATTAATCACTAATCAGTTTGGAAGAAATCATTGTATTGGTTTTCTTGCGCAATAATATTACAAGTAAGCAATAAACTTTTGGGTAAAAATTTCTGTTGGTACACCCGGTACCCCCATAGGATACAGGAGTATAATAACTTAGTCCCAATCGAGAATGTATGTAACAGATAGAAAGACGCTTCTGCGACCCATTTTACATTTTAAACTTCTTCACCGCCAGAATTTTTCCATACAAGGTTTCAGCTTAGTCGCTAACGCATCTCTGGCCCGGTCTTACCAAGACCCGAATTTATTAATTGTAAGTTTCTGTACTATTCAAATAGAAAATGTTATCAACCTGAACTCTAACAAGTAAGTGACTTACCTGGAGGAGATATACTAGTCGCCCGGGATGGATGATGCCTCTAAAAAGCCCAAGGGAAAGCCCAGGATGGGTGGATGTAGCTCTTTCGCGTCCGCCCTAAGAATCCGGAGCTAGCCGGTCCACGAAGCTAGCTAAAATATTTACTACCAAATAACCACTCATCGAAAAAGTGAAGTATCCTGGTAATGTCGTAAGATTTCAAATATATGCTAGAGGGTATTTTCGACAAGGCTCAGAGAATTATTATTACTCAATCAAACGTTAATGCTATTGCATTAAATACTGCAGAATGAAATCAAAAGCGACCGTAGAAGCAGAGGTGCATGAAAAAAGCAATCATCAGTCAGTTAAATCTAAAAAAACTCCGTTTGCCGCATCTGCTAAAGACAAAGCTTGTGGTAAAGCACCGTATTGAGATAGATTCTGTTTAAAAGCTGAATTAGACCGACATCAAATAAACAATAAAGGTACAGAAAAAAATTATCAAAAAATTTAGCAGGTAAATTATTCTACTGCGTAGATCGGAAACAAAATACCCTATATATTTAGGTATATATGATAGCTTATTTAGAATAACCCTTGATTACGTGGAAAAATTAAGGGAACTTTTCTAATCTTGAATGATAATTGCAACCCATACTAAGACCCTTAATGACCGGCAACCCTAATTGTTGGGGCATATGATTGCAAATTTTTCCGAGTACTGTAATGTACGTACTCTAGCCTACAGTGTATATATATACGTTTTGTGACTCACATGAATGATAATCTCAAGGGTGCGAAAAAACAATAAGCACCATTTGAAAAAACAGACGAAAAGGGAATGAGTTTAATATTAATTAAGATAGGACGGTCTAACGAAGTGTATAAATTCTTCGTAGCATCTCCATGTATCCTCTGGGCAGGAAATGATTTGGATTTTGCCTGTTCTTGGCAATGAACGACTCCAAGACCCTGCCTTGTAGCAGTTCCGGCATCGCTCTAGGAATTTGGCCTGTATCTAGGCCTTACATTACGGCCAAATACTCTACTTGCTCCAAAAACGGAAGCTTGACTAGCGTGCCTGCTTCCCAACTTTTGCATAATCATGTTTGCCGGCCTTCGCCCAGGGGTGTCTTTCTTTGCTTGCTTCACTACTTTTGCCGACCTCTTGCATGCTTCAGAAGTCAAAGCTCACTGGGAACTGCCTTACCGAACTTTGCTTGCAAGTCGGCAAGGATATCTGATACTTCTTGGTCGGCTCCTTATTCCTCGACAAATTATGACTGCATCTTCCACATGCTCTCAACTGTGCCGGCGAGCTGGATGCCGAGCTTGGTGGCCACCCAGTCGTACTCCTCCTTTTTGAGGAGCCCCTTTTCTTAATCCAGCCCTTTCCCATTTTGATCCTTCGTATCCTTTGATCAGGACAATCACGTTGGGCGCCAGATGTAACGAACTGTTTTGCCCTGTTCTCGCTCGCTACGGAATCGTGCGGCTTGCTCAGAAAGGTTGTGTGTTCGTCACACCAAATTTATATTGTTGTGATGGCCCGTGACCAATGATACTCGGTGGATTCAAATGTATTTCGGTTTATTGTCTCTTGATGTCTACAATTGTAGCCTAGGCCGCCTGTTGCGACGCCTCTTGTCCCGGTCTGGTCAGACGGCTGTCTCGCTGGCGAGAGGTAGCAGGGTGCTTTACTGGGCAGGATGACTTCTTGTCGTCCCATCGCTACAGCGTCCCTACCGCCCGTTCTCCTACCCCACTGAGAGAACTTTCGGGGTTTTACGGTCAACAGATCGAACTCAATACTTTCCCTTATCGCCGCTGCTTCCCCTCTCGCCCTTGCGAGTCCAGCACTTACTCGTTCCTCTGCTTGATCCTCGCCGCGGGACCTTGCCGCTCCCTGGTCCTTGCTAATTGTGTTCCGGTTCTGGAGCCTTGATTCTTGATCCTGGATCCTGGCTTCTTGATCGGTGATCCTTGATCCTTGATCCATGATCTTTGATCCCTGATCCTTGATCCTTGATCCTCCTTAAATTAGCTTCTCACAATACTTTCGCTTTGCGCTTTGGAATAGGAATAGCAGATCGCTTCAATGGGTGTTGCTCAACATGTTCCTAGCAACAGTGATCTTTTTTCGGTGTTTCTCAACATGTAGCCACATTTGTCTTAATTTTATGTCTTAAATTTTACCCACAAGGCTTTGGGTACCAAGTATCTCACAGTCTACTCTAGTTTTCCTATATTTTTATAGGTGTTATAAGGAGCGGTAAGCGATAAAAATGTATTACATGAATCAATAACAATTAAGGGTATTAAGTTTGGAAAGCAGCATTATTACTTAATTTTGAATTCGATTTCTATAATGTATGGCTATCGAAATGATAGTACAACGAAAATGATATATGGTAAATGTACATGGGGTACTGGTTCCGAATCTATTCAGAATACTAGGATTCCGAGACATATAAACATGCCACCTGAAACTACTACTCAAGAAAATGGATTGATATAATATTTTCGGGAAGCATTCTTATACGACAGATTAATCAGGCTACTGGTGGCCACACGTTGGGCGTGTAGACACGCTCTGTCTACATTTCGTATGGCGTGGGTTTTGTACTGAGAGGGAACAAGGGTGTTACAGAACTTAATTGTAGACAGAGAAAACAAAAGCTATATGGATCATATACTCCATATATAACGATTAGTTATATAATTAAAGAGAAAAAAGAATGCCGGATAAAGAATAACGAAGAATACATGTTGTTTAACTTAACCTTACTTTGACGGTATTGAAGATTGACCTTATCTTATCTTATCTACGAGTATGTGTATGTATTTATATTAATAAACGTAGCAATAATAATAATAATAATGTCCAAAACACAACTTTTTATAGAGGCATGCCGTACTTACGCCGAGTCCGACTTTGTCAGCAGACCTGATGATGGTTGATATTGTTGTTACTGTAATCATATTATCTTCTAATGCTGCAGTATTACAAACTATAATAGGAGTAAATGTTTTACAAAACTAAGTAGAAACTAAAAATAATAACTATATACTAAAGCTACTATATATATATGAGCAGCACATTCAGCACACTGCTCTGGCTCCAACTGTAAGCGCGCGAAGTTGAAGACAAACAAAAAAATTGGCTTCTGCGGCAATATACGATATTAGATGCACCCGTTTATCACTTAGCTTTTAGATTTGACAGAAAAGTCACTGTAAGTGCGACAATAGTAAGAATTCTGGAAATCCGAAAATTCATAGAATACTTGTGTTCTGCTTCTCCTTTGTGTGGCCCTAGACTGATCAGTGATCCGGATTCGCAATCGATTCCATTAAAAAAGTACTGATTTTAATCACTAGGCCTACAATACAATACAATTTTGGGTAAATGTCCAATTCCAATAAGGTTGTGTAATATGTTACCGACCACGTCGCGTGTGCTAAACTTGAACCGAAAACTTTTTTTTATAAAAATGTAATTGAATTTAAAAAAATTTTTACAAATATATTTTGTTTGTTAAAAAAGTAAAATAAAATAACAATAAAGACATTAAAAAATTAGGGCAAAAATGTTATTTGGGAATTTGTGGGGATTGAACCCGATCCGACCTTGCATATGCAGAGTACTACTTCCACGTAGACCATTGAGCTACACTTATAACTGCAATCCTTGCGGCGATTGACATACTAAATAGTAGCCTGAAAACTGAGAGACTAGTTGGTAAAGAAACAGTCAGACGGACATGTCCAAATTAAGGTGGGGTTTTTGGCAGCAGGCTTATACATACATGAATAGATTTCTAAGGGACTTGCGACCCTCTCAGTATAAAAGCCAAAATCCAGTTTTGTGTCGGGCACCCACGGACCCGAAGTTTTTCCTCTTCCTTTTCGACTAGCGTTGACACTTTAACCTGTTAAACCTATTTTCGTTCTTTGGTATGATTCTGCTTACCACCTATGAGCGGTATTTTAATAAATATCACAACTATTTACGTAACATAGCATACTTACAAACAGCCAGCAGTTCTCCGTTCCCAGATTTACGTTTACATTTTCAGTGTGTAAATGGAGTAGCAAACTCAATCTGAACGTAACGTAAAAGCGCAGCGTCAAGGAAGCTGCAAGACATTTAATTTAGACTAACACACTCTCGTGAGCAATATATATTTCCTAAGCAGACGGATATTTTGTGTTCCTCAATGACTTTATTTAATATGAAACTTATATGAATACTAAAAATGCCGTCAATGCCTCGCTGTTAATATTACGGTCTAGAATATAACATATTTATCTTGTATATAAAAAACAATATTTAGTACCAAAAGATTATGGGCCGCATTTTTCGGCAACCAGAACTTGACATCGGGGCGAAATCTTCTCATCCAATATGGTGTCATATCGCACTTTAATTAGTATATTTTGCATGGCCGCCATTTCCTTCAGGTAACATAAGCGGTCGAAAAGCACCACGTTTTCACAAAGTTTCTTTAGGATGTTACAAATGCGTTAAAAAATTTGTTTATTAAGGCAAATTATAATTTTAGGGATATTACCTGCATTGATGTTTGCAAACATGTTAAAGCCTCTGCTAGGCGAGGTCCTTGAGAGTCGGGGTACTTGAGACATAATTCTAGAAATTTAGCTTCATGTGTTGAGTTCCATTCCATTGATGCACCAGATTCCTTTGAGATCAGCTGAAATCCTTCTTTTATTTGGACAAAGTTTATTGGATATATATGAGAAATTTTCTTTATAGGTTTTACTAATTCAGTTGTTTGAAGAACTGCCTCTGCTAGCGCTCGTATGTACATTCGATATCCGTGTTCTTCATGAGCGTCCACAGTGCGATCAGGCTCCCAATGAGACCTTGTTTGTTGGCAAGCCAGTCTAAGAAATGGTCTATTCAAGAACGTAATTATATTAGTTGTTTCAATCGATTTGCGCAGGGCATCGCTCAAGGGGAAGTTAGTAAATAATCTGTGATCACTGTCTCCGATGACATCAGCAGTTAACTCCAGTTTATGATAGCAACAGGGCATAATGTGAAGACATCGAACTTGGGGCATGTTCAAAAATAATCGCATGGCATTGATGCTTAAGTCCGCACATGCATGCAAACCAATAATTGATATTGTCTTTACTTCCAAACAACCGTTATTCACGGCAAGCTCCGAAGTTAGCGTATTTATATAAGTGCTAGAGTTGACGTTTATAAAATGTTGTTGGTATATAATTGACTTTGTGGCCTCCGGTGGCAAAAAGCGCACACATCGTTGCCGAGCCTTCTCTACTCGCGTCTTATCGACTTCTAAGCCCAGTATAAGGTAATTTGGTTTTAATTCATAGAGCGCATGGCTAAGATATCCCAAACCTGCTCCCAAGTCAACTAAAATTTGCGACTCTTCACAATGGTCGTATACGTGTTTAGAAAGCCGTGTAATTTCCAAAATTTTTTTTGCCGAAATTCCTTTTTGGTTTCCAACCCTGTTAGACACTATACAATGTGAGCTATTCAAAGAGCATGCATTATCCTTAGGTGTCAAAGTATTTAGTTCTTGCCGGAAACTCAACAGAGAAGACGGACAATCAGTTAACTTTTCATGGATAATTGGAAATAAATTTAGCTTCTCATTTGAAATTCCGAGAAAATAACTTTTAAATTCTAGCGGCATGGAATCGATCGATGGAATACAATCTGTATTCGCTTTTCGGTAAATCCACGAGTACGTACTTAAGAATTTTGATACGGCTTCAAAATAGGTCTTCGAGGATTCAAAGGAGCTGGGAATAGACATATCTTATCATAAAATTCGTTCGATCGTTCCTGAAGCGGCTATAGAATATAGCTTTATATAGCAATATATAGAAAATCCGCCTGAAAATAAATAAGTCGATCATATTTAGATTAACGAAAAATTATTTTTTTTCAGAGATTCATCAAGGTTGGCTAGATGGACTATTGAACATTTTCCCCGAACATTTTTCCCGAAGCTTCAAAATATTTTCGTTCTTTAAGGATTCCAGGACAAAAATTTAGCTTGAAAAAAAAAACAGTACAAAAAATGGTAAATTTCCACCTCTCTTTTTTCCTCCTCCATTTTTTACTCAAAATACATGGCTAGGTGGAAGAACAAAATTATCAAAACACCTATCATTTTCAAAATTTTGCTGCTTACTGTCATTGGTAAAAATCGGTTCTTTTTTTGTTTCGGCTTAGAATTTTTATTGTAAATTTTAGAGAAACAGCTCTCGTATCGTAAGACTCTTGCGCTGATGAATACTGTTGTCGTGATTAGTCGTGTCGGGTCTGATATTCACGCGAATGAACAAAAATTTATTTTCATACCACCTACTATCGATAGTATTGGAAACGTTTTTTTGAACAATTGGAATCTAGAAAATCATAAAAAAAGCACACAAAAGCTAAGGCCGATGTATAAAGTTGTGTGTAAAATAACAATATACTTGAACTTTCAGGATAAACTTTAATACGATAGAAAATCATTCTGTAATTCAAGTAGAGCCCAAAGTCAAGATTCCTGTTTCAGACACTATTTATACCCGAATCCTTTGGATACAAGTGACATAAAGTATATATATATGTATATTGATCAGAGTCACCAGTCGATTCAGCCATGTCCATGAATCGATCCGTTCTCTGCCGCCGTTATCGAACAAACTTCCACTCGCTCCGGTATCCAATAACCAATCTGTAACAGGCAGATGGAGGCTTTTCCGACCATAGTTTCACACAAAGGAATTTCACATCGTTGCATTCCTCAAAAGTTTCTAATTCAGACGTGAGGTTGGAGTCCACCGCTACGAAGACACCACCCCCTCGCCTGGAAGGCCGATTCAGCCTGTATGTTGTGTACATAGCTGGAAAATCTTCAGAACTAAGGATCTAAGGCTTTAACCAGGTTTCTGTGAACAGCATCCCCTGGAATACAAACGAATGACTATAAGAAAACAATTTAGGGAGCTTACTATGTAAGCGTTCTGATAGAAGAGAAGAGAGCTAAAGAGCTATGGTCTGGCCTTGGAAGAGTTATTTCTACAGGCCGCTTTATCTATTTTTTAGCTTCGTACTCTTTAACAACAATAAACTCTGGCTGGAAATTTGCAGAGCATATTGTGTTAAAGACTTCGTTAGGGACATTTATTTTCAGAGATGAAATTTTAATTTTATTCGGCTTTAGTTTTGCCCTGAATATAAGCAATTACATATTCAGATATTTGAGTAGGGGAAAGGCGCGAATCAAATGTCTGCTACGTTGGTGGCTTAGCTATTAGAGTTATCGGTGTTACCATTTTCGGCCGGTATTCCGGGCTTGATACCCTACGGAGTTTTCGGTTGGGTCAGTTGGGTCATTAATTGTGACGAAAGAGGCACGGCCTCTCTCTCGGCACATTCGGACACCGAATATATATATATATCGCCCCTGATCTTAAAATCTTTGGTGTTGAATATAATGAATAATGGGGTCAAAGGCGTTGCCGAAGGAGTCTGCGGTTGAGAACTCGCATCGAATTGTAGGAATTCGCCCAAATGATGCAAACCAACGGCGGTCTTATGCGCTTAGGGGACTAATATTATAGCTTATGGCCCTTAATCTGAGAGTCCAGCTCTGATATCATTAGTTTTACGAAAACTAATTAATAGCTCTTAAAAACCACTTTTGGTTTGCCGCATAAATGCAACAATGTTATTGGATGACAACAATGTCGGCCGCTGTACTGATTACGTGAGGAAGGAGAGCGAGATAGTAGGTACGTGCGGGAGGAGAGAGAGATCGGGAGAACAGAAGTGAGCTTAAGCCGTCGAGCTGTAGCAGCGGCGTAACTGATGAAGCAGAAAGAGAAATTAAAAAAATGCTAGAGCAACAAAACTAAATGTGATATTAATACAATTATTAATATACAAAAAAACTTTAATAACTACAATCTAAAATTTTAAGTGAAACCACGGTTTTTTATAATAAAGATTTAACACAAAATCGAAGCTCAAAACAAAAGCACGACCGTTTACTTTGAAGGAGAAAGATGATATATACAGAGATAACAGTAAATCATTTATTAAAAATATCGGAAATGCAGACATTGAAATTGACAATCATTGGGTTCTACCAAGTTTTCCTCTTTTATTTGAAAGTATGGCTGTATTTTAAGTTAAAACAAGTGGGAGAGCTACAGTCGGAGTGATATCGACTGTGAGATACCCGGTACCGAAAGCATTGTGAGTGAAATTGACATCACTAATTCACATTACGTAATAGAAAGTATGGCCTATGGGTCTGAGTGCCAGGTACTGAGTGTCAGGTACCCGGTACTTTTGCAAGATCGTGTGATAGAGTCCCGCAAAATCAAAAATTTTGTTTCCATATGTTTTACTACCTTACATAGTTTCCTCCCTTTTATTAATTTTTTTGTACAAAAAAAAAATAATAAAAAAAAATAAATATCTACAAAAAAAATTGGACAAAAAGATTTTACTCAAATTTTTATAAGAACATCCGCACAAGCATCTTTAAACCGAAAATTGCAACTATCAGGGGGGCTCCGGTTTTCTTTTTTTTTTGCGATTTGCGTTATGGCCAAAAACTTGCGGTTCCGTTTTTGCGTGCTCCGGTTTTCGCAAACTTCTTGTCATCATTTTATTATCGGAATATTTAATAGTTTTTACTCTTCAAACAACTGACTTAGTTGTTTTCAGAAGCAAACAGAATGTTCAACAGTCTTATATTTTATTATTTGTTTATTTTAAATCTAAAAAGAGTCATGGATTCTTTATTAATCGGTGCAAAAGGGCTGACACTCTTTAAACAGTTTTAATTCCAGTGGTCTCAATGGCGTTTATACCTTATTTAAATGATAAAATTAAAATTAAAGCAATTTAATGAAAAAGGTTTATTTATAAAAATCGCAAATTGTTTTTGCCAACGGCAAATATTTTATTTTTCGAATTCGAGGTGAGGTCAGAACAAAAAATTTTGTTTAATTAATGCGTACAAGATAGATTTACTGATGGTGTGAAATAATCGTCAATAGACCAGTGACATCCGCTGCATTGAGTACCTTATCCAGAATTGTTGAGGAGACCCAGGCTCTCCGAGTAAACCCTTATTTTTGTATATATTATTTTATATTTGAGAGTTTGGCTGCTTCAAATATAGTCAATTTTTTCCTCTGCTTACAGATCGAAGCTCTCAATAATCTTGTAATGTCCCGAGCGGTGTTCCCTCCAGTATTTACTTTCTTTCAGTCTTACCACTGTGCCGCAGGTTCCCTAATAAACAGCACTATCGGCATTGCATCTAGAATAGCATTAAGCGCAGCCACAGGGAACGAGTGCCCTTACCAGAGCTGTGAACATTATGGTTTTCTTGTAGACCCCAGTTGTATTTAATATATATATATATCTACATCAATATATGTGTACTACACACGAAATAAACCTGCAAAATTATTTGAATAAAGATTAACATATACGCCTGCACATTTATTTAGATAAATGTTTACTTATCCCAACACACAATAAACATACATATATATACACATATATATATATATACAACAAAACTCCACCTCCCCGCATATAAATAAATATTTCTCCAAATTTATTTGTTTCCATTCTAATTTTTGTTCGTTTTACTTCATGCTTTTTTTGCATGGAGAAACATCCAAATATACGTATTCCAGGCGCACAAAAATAAGAGTCGTCAAAATCGACGCTCTGATTTTTTTGGCAAATTGGTTCCCGCCTCACGTCGTCTCGAAGTCTTCGATCTCTTCGTTAGCTACATAGACAACGATCAGTGCACAAACATCCGCACGCATACGTTACCAAACAAGCATTTAGGAACAATAATAACGAATATACTGCCGACAAATAAAATTACTCTATTAAAATACATTCAAGACTATTAATTTTATCAGAAATCAGGATATATCAGCCAATTATTAGCAAAAAAAATTTCAAGAGCTATTTTATTGTTAGCTATTTTTGCTTTTTCTTTTTCGTATGCTCGAATTTAAAATCCCTAAAAATACAGTTTTCACTCCAGAGTGAGTGTTTTTGAATAGCTATTTTATATTCTTCGCTAATTCTTTTTGTGGAAAGCTTACTTTAGATCTGTTTTAGATTGTTTAATTTTTTTTTATTTAAATTACTAAAACTACAGTTTTCACTCCAGAGCAAAAACTATCACTATTTTCTGTCGAAAATCACACCAAGAGTAGTTTTCCACTACCTTCACGAACAGATTAAGGTTACCTACATTCCAATGTTTTTTTTGCTTATGTGACCGTACTAACCTAATTTTTTCCGATGTGCAGACGCTGTGCGCGATATTCATGAGTACGACCTATCTTGAGCATGCCCATAAGGGGGATAAAAAGGATATATCTGTCCAATCAAAACAAGCTCGACCTAACTCGTCCTCTCCGGTACCCACTCGAGCGTTGCACCAATTCATCGCCGATAGCGATTAATTCGAAGTCAAAATCAACACACCTGGTCACTGGTCTTCCTCACTGTACACCTTCCAAGTTGGTCCAGCAACCCGCTGTCATTGCGTCCGGCTGCCGCTTACTCCCTTGCGATACAAAGGTTTTGATGGGGATTATCTCCGATGGCCAACGTTCAGGGATCTGTTCACGGCAGTAAAGGTGGAGAAGCTGTTCCAGCTCAACACCAAAACGAGTGGAGAGGTCAAGACTCTTGTAGCGAAATTCCCATTCACTTACTTGCTCTTAGTTAAAAGCAAGCTCAAACTCCCTTTCAATCTTTCAAACGAATCAGGTCACGCTTTACAGGAACTTCAGTTCACAATTCAAGTTATTTATACGGCATTAGGACATTCCCAAATATCTAACAAAAAAATGGGATTTTCTTCTGATTTTCCTATGCGCCATTAAATTGCCGAAAGTGACAATTTCCTTATGGGAACAGTCCCTACCCGGCGTGGGAAGAAATGAACACGTTCCTTAGCGAACGATATCGGACACTGGAAGCCATAGAGAACATGAACCCAAGTCAATCCATTTCCAACAAGCTTCAGTCCTTCGAGAGAAGCACCAAGCTGAAAAGCTGCTAAATCTGTTCTAAAGAAAATCAGTATGTTTATGCTTGTTCTTCTTCCAAATGTCGGTAGATGCGCGTTCCGGCAGTTGTTTTTAAATTGTTTCAGTACTCCCAGCTTTTTCACCTGAATGGGCCTGCATCACACGCTGCTGCATCGAGGCACCCCCAATTCCGAGAAGTCAGATTTCACAGCCACCTCTTTGCAATCTGCAGCACCTGCGGCCAGGCCCACGAGGCAACGTTCATTATTGAGCGCCGCTTCAACTGGATCCAGTTGCCATTCCGGTTATCCAACGAAAGTTTCTGGTCTAAACCAGTCGGTATCAGCTCAGTCGACCAGACTAAGCCGAGTCTTCATTTTCGAGAGCTCTCAAATAGACGTAATGATCGGAGCCAATATTTTACTGTTCGTATTGGCGGAACACGGAATAATATCTGCGACTCACTCTTGAGTCAAGATATCATTTTCGGGTGGGTGCGCTCACTGGGCATATCTCCATTATCGCAGCCTTTACCACTTAAGGGAGCCAAGTCAAGTCAAGTCATCATTGAATAGACTGCCCACCAAATTTGGTGAGGTGGAGGATTTACCAGTCAAGATGGTAAAAATGTAGGATTCTTGCTGTGAAAGCAATTTCCTCCAAACTACAACGAAAGACGCAGACGAAAAGTATGTAGTAACGATACCGTTTTGCGACCCCAAGAATTGAGGATCAAATGGCTCGCATCTTTATGCAGGATATTTCGTTGCAGGAGTTGGGCTGAGATGAAAACCTTCCAAAGGAAATGAGTTAGAGGTGTCGACCGATTCTGCTTGAATATCCCCACCTCAGCAAGAACCGTATTCCGAGATGGATTTGTTATCAACCCGAAGTTCAGATCAAGCACCACGGATTTGGCGTGATTTTTGTGTTTCAGAAAGCATATGGAGCCGCTATCTTGCTCCGGTAAAAACCGTGTCACTCTCCCGATTAGATCTATGCGTTGCAGTGCTATTGACCGAAATGGTGACAGAAATTCTTCCAAATATGCCTCCGGCCAGTAGCCTGTTTGCCACTAGACTACGTTTATAGCCAACCGAGTGAGCAAGATAGTACAGGTAATGAAAGTCGATCATTGGGCACATGTCTGATCCGAACAAAATTCTGGCAATTTTGCCATCCGAGGCGTATCACTGCAGGAACTGGCCAACTTTGATGCGAAGGAAAAGAGTGGCTTCAAGGGCAACAAGATACATGACCCCAAGATCCAACTACCGACCTGGAGCAGCGTACGGCGAAGGTCCATTTCAGCAAACCTCCTCTGATGAGTTTCTTGAACAATTTTGCAGATTATGCAAAGCACTGTGAGTCCTAGCGTATATGCTACGGTTCCTGAAGCGTATCCGCAAGGGGCTGATCACGCCCAATTCGAGTCCCGCAAGCGGTTTAATTCAAGAGGAGAAGACAGTCCTAATCTCTTTATTTTGAGGTTAAACGCCTTCTTCATATTGAACATTAAGTCCTTCATATCTACTATTAAGGGCATGTGGTCGCATCACTGCTTCCAAAGGCCTATTAAAGTATACTGGCTCGCCTTTTTATCAAATTCTCCCAATTTACCCTAAAGACTACACAGGGAGAGCGAGTCTTATTATAAAGGGATTTGCTTGTGTGTTTCTCTACGAAGGCCTTCCATTTGGAACCCACCTCTGATCTTACAACCGAAAAATTCCTTTCGGCCTCCGCTCCTTTTGTAGCTAGGCTCGGTTGTCTTCAGCGGGTCAATTCGGACAATGGCAAAATATTTGTGTGTGCAACTCTGCTTTCTCGGGACTTCATGCAAGCAATGAATGATTCATAAGTTATACATATATCCATCAGAAGCTTTACGTTTTACAAATCCACGGCTACCCACAGGTACACCTTCGAAGAGTTTTCCACGTTATTAGCTAAAATTGAAGCTTGTACTAATTCTAGGCCGCTTTCTTCGATGTCCAAAGATCCGTCAGATTTTCTGGCACTCACATTAGGCCATTTCCTTATGGGCGGGCCATTGTTGTCCACGGCGAAATAAAAGGCGAAATCAGGTCGATTGAATAGCAGATGTTCCACAGGTATTTAACCCCACAGTTTCCAAGTCTGGCGGGGATCCATCCGTTTCGAAAGTGTAAATGGTTCCTAAAGTTGAGCTCTGAGAATCGTCTCCGAGTACTTATCAATCAGTACTGCTCAAATGGCCTCGCCCACCAACACTTTGAGGGAGCGTGTCGAAGTCAGGGTGGCTGCAAGAAGTGTGGAGAGTGCTACACATGCACGAAGCATCGTAAACGCGACCGGCTCCACAGCCTGACCGGCTGTCCACCATGCGTTCTCGATAATCCCCGATGTTGGGATTCGCCACAACGTGGCTGCAGCATCGGAGCATCCGCGTCCTGCCGGCAGCCATCGTTGTGCTCGAGAGCAGTACCACCACATTCGAGACGGGAGCCATGACTGATCTGTGCATACCTGTAAGCAGCATCGATCGGTCTCTGGCAACCGCGTTCCGGCTACCGATTACCCGTGTCGGAAACGATGAGGTGTGCTCAATGACCATTCGATCCCGAACTTGCACCTTTCGCCATTTTTTCCTATGCGCCATTAAATTGCCGAAAGTGACAATTTCCTTATGGGAACAGTCCCTACCCGGCGTGGGAAGAAATGAACACGTTCCTTAGCGAACGATATCGGACACTGGAAGCCATAGAGAACATGAACCCAAGTCAATCCATTTCCAACAAGCTTCAGTCCTTCGAGAGAAGCACCAAGCTGAAAAGCTGCTAAATCTGTTCTAAAGAAAATCAGTATGTTTATGCTTGTTCTTCTTCCAAATGTCGGTAGATGCGCGTTCCGGCAGTTGTTTTTAAATTGTTTCAGTACTCCCAGCTTTTTCACCTGAATGGGCCTGCATCACACGCTGCTGCATCGAGGCACCCCCAATTCCGAGAAGTCAGATTTCACAGCCACCTCTTTGCAATCTGCAGCACCTGCGGCCAGGCCCACGAGGCAACGTTCATTATTGAGCGCCGCTTCAACTG